>CM019224.1:17439013-17523794 GCA_009741485.1 Malurus cyaneus samueli
CCAGAGGAGCAGGGAGAGGTGCCTTCCCTCTCCCAAATGCTCCTGTCCCTCTCTGTCCCTCCCTCTGGCACCACCACCTTTACCCAACCCTGGAGGAGGTTTTTGTGCTCCCAAGCAGCCTGACAGACTGCTCCCCGTGTCTAATCCTGCAAAATCAGCACCAATAATCATCTTAACTCGCCAGCAGAGCTATTTTTAATGAGTGCCAGCCCCCAGCTGCCTCTGGGCTCCCCATTCCAGATGTGAAGCCATTGGCTGCTGGCTAATACTGGACTTCACCGGCACCCTGTAATCCCTCGGGATTATTCACTGAGACTCTTCCCTCTGCTTTTTACATAACCAAGGGGACCTTTCTTATTTATCACCAGAATGGAGTGGTTTCTAAATTCAGGCCATAAAAGCTGTTCTCCAATGGCCCTCTGACACTCATTTTTATCCATTTATAATACATATACTGAACTCAGATAAATAAGTTCCTTATTCTAGGACTTCCAGCTTTTCAGTCATTGTTACAATTAAATCTCGAATAACAATATATTTATTTTTTCTATATCTTAACAATAATTATTATATATATATATTTAACAATTTTTAAAAATTTTTTTTTTTCTCATTTTTGTTTAGATTCTGGGGAAAAAAAAAAGAAATCCAGCTTTTACTCCTAGCCCAAACTTATTTAATTCTTCAGGATATGATTCATACTACAAATGGATGGGGTGACAACTGCATTTTGAAAGACACACACACACACAGACATTGATGTCGTCTGCCAGCATCTCAATTTTCTTTGAAATACATAAACTCTGCTTTGCCTTCCTCTGGCTGGAGGAAGAAATCTGTCAATGTTTTTAAAGTTCGAGATGAAATACCTCCGTTGCGCAAGATCTGAGTGGGAAGATTTTTTTTTCCTGTTCCCTGAAGAGCTGTAAGATTTTGAAAGGGTTTCACGTTGTGCATCAGGACAATCCATCAACACTTTGAGACTCCTCGAGAAGGAGGAATTCAGATTTTTTGTCGTTGGTTCTGTGCGGTTGAAAAGTTTCATTCCCATAATTTGAAAACATTTTGTTCCTATTTGAAGCATCTCACTCTTGAGATGGAGATATCTAAAATATTGAAATGAGAGAATGATCGCTTGCTACAAACCCACCAATTTCCTTATTATGATAATGATTTAAAGTATAATTTCAAAATTCCTTTAAAAATTTGTCATTTAACAAAGGTGAAATCCAATGAATTTCAGGTAAGAATTTCTCGGGGTTTCTTTAGGAATCAGTAGGTTTGTGGAGTCAGTTATCTGGGTTAGTGTCCAAATTTCTGCCCAAAAATCCACAAATATTAAAACATAATGAATAATAAATATAATAAATGATAATAATAATGATGATGATGATGATTGATGAATGAGATAATAATAAAAAATAATAATAATAATAATAATAATAATAATAATAATAATAATATAACTCCCTCCCAATATTTCACTCTCTCAGAGCCAAGGCCCTCAGGATTTCAGCAGCCAGCTCTCCCACAGTCGTTTCTGCCCTCAAATCTCTGCTAAGTCAATGTCCATAATCCAGTGACAGATTGGGCTCTTACTGCGGAGACAGAAGGAATAATCAAGTGCAGGACAGAAAATCCCAGACACCCATCTGACTTCACTTGCAGAGCAACCAGAAGATTTCTTAAATTGCAGAGAACATGTCAACAAACAGCAATAATGCAGTGAACCGTGGCCTGATCCCATTTCCAGCACGGAGCTCAGCTCTGCTGTGATCTCTCAGCTTTGGGATGGTGGCTGAGGAGGTGCAGAGCTGGCTCCAGCCTTGCAGGAAGGTTTGTGAGGCAGCAGGGATGTGTTTCATCTGCCCTTCAGTGATTTGCACCTTCCTCCTCACACCCTCCTGGCATTTTGACTGCTGGTTTGGGATGTTGCTATGTTGGACCTGCATGGCTGTAGGTTTTTGCAGACCTAGAAGACGTTAGTAGATCTCTCCCTTGTTTCTATCCCTGTTATTAAAGAATTTTGAAATAATTTTTATTGGTTTATTTAGCATAATGGCACAGAAATACCTTTTCAACTAATAAATGACAAATATTTTAACAGATTTTATCTCCTTTGTCTTATTTTTTTTGTTCCCTGATCACTAATTTGCTCTGTGCTTTATGGAAAAAAATATTGAGAAAGGTGTCTACATCCATTGGACACTTCCAATCCTTTTTTTTTCCTTCCCCCTCATATCCCTCTACCCCGTATGGTTTGGTTTCCCTCCTCCTCTTCTCACTTTATTCTGTTTCCTTTGATTTTCTGTCTTCTTTATCTCCTTTGTCTTGAGCTGCAACACCCCCAGCTGCTTTTGCTTTTCAAATCCATGCAGCTGCAGCCAGGGAAAAAAAAAAAAAAAGCTGGAGGGGTGAGAGCCCTGCAGTGATGTGTTGGGAAGCACGAGGGAAGCCAGAAGTTAAGGCTGGACAATCTGTGGGGGACAGAATCCTTGAGTGCTGGGAGCCAGAGCTGAGCCGGTGAGCAGAGCTGCAGGGATTTGTGTGGTTTAAACACTGGAGATGTCAGTGATTAACGTGATCTCCCTGCCTGCTGCTGGATTTCTGTCTGGTCTGTGGAAATTGTGGGACGCTTGCAGGTTCATTAGTTCAATAAGCATGGCAGGGGGAGGGAATTTGGACACATGGGATGGATGAGAGGGGTGGATTAAATTCACAGTTTGGAATTAAACAATTCCACAATGAATTAAAAGTCCCACAGAAATAAGAGTGTGCAAAAATCTCACTGGGAAACCCTTGTTTTCCTGACTACCGATCCCTCTTTATTCTTATTCTCTGCGGAATTGTTCTGTTTTGCGAGAAAACACCTCATCACAGGGGAAGAAGAGATTTTTGTTCAGCCACTTTTTGTGGCTAAACATGCAGTTTGGATAACCACAGGTGTGTGCTCCTGCCAACCCGTTTCCCTTCATTCGCTGAGGCAACGACAGAACAAACAATTTGAAATAATAAGCACATTCAGAAGAATTACAGCACGTGCTGTCAGCCAAGGGGGCAAATTTTCATCCATCAGAGAAATTATCACAGGTAGCTTGCCCAGATCCTGCTAATTCCAACACAAATTCCTCCCAGCTCCTGGTTTATGTGTTTACTGGTGGTGAATAAATATTCTGTTGAATCATTTGGGCACATTTGAGCTTTCAGCTGGACATTAAGTTAACTGCTGAGAAATTAGAGCTGGACCTCAGCAGTGCAGATTCCTGGGGGTTATTTGGCAATTCTTTCATCAAGAAAAATTCTTTCATCTGCTCCCGCTGAATTGCCACATGAATTTTGTTTCACCTGGAGCTGTGTGATCCATAGTTACAGTTCAGGTTAACCTGCCAGCTCTAGTAAATGTACTTTTCTAATTAGGTTCTTAACATTTCCATCTGTGGCTCGGACAAAACATTTCAAGATCCTTTTTCCACCTTGGTTCAGAACCTCCCTCCTGAGAGGGGAGCGCTGCTGAAAAAAGCCAAGCCATCTCCAGCAGCCAAATCAGACGTGGGTGGATTCAATTCTTGGAGCACAGATAATAAAAGAGAAGCCCATAAACCCAGTTATTGAAGCCCTGACAGGCAGCAGCACTTCCTAAGCCTAATGGCTGCACCCACGGCGTGCTTTGGAGACAATCTCACTCCATGCTTCCCCTGTAAATAATAATAAGATACAATGGATCTATGGGAATTAAGTTCTTAGGAGGCGGTGATGTCATGCCCACAGATTCAGGGCACCATTCACTTGCTTTTGGGAAACATTTTATGGTTACATAATATTCCTCAATCCATGTTCTGGATCAGCTTTGTTCCATCAGGCTTTTCCCATTACTTTAATAACTTCTGTCCCCAGCTTCACAAGTTTTGGGGTTTTTTTTTATTTTTTTCTTCTTTTATTTTTTTAATGTGCCACCATATTTTAAAAAGAAAAGGAAAACAGAAGGGGAAAAGAAAAAGAAAAAAGCCAGGGGATCCAGCAACTTCTAATTCACGATTGTTGCTCACATGGATATAAATAATAGGGGTTGTTTAACTGAGGGCAGCTTATTTCTTATCTGAGGAAATATTAATGCCATCCCTGTTACCTAATTCAGCATAATGTAAGGGGATTTAGTGGAGATTAAGGGAGAAAGTGGGAGAAGGATTTATATTCTTCAGGGCCATGCTGGTGCTCCCAGGAGTTTTGGCATCACTTCCATTAGAAGAGGTGATTGCTCTCCGAGGAGTTAAAATAATTGGAAGGAGAGGCAAGCTCTTAGACTGGAATGAAAAGTCCTGAGGAAAAAAAGCAGCAATTGTTCAAGTTTCAGACTCCCTGCCCTGCTGCTGGGGGGAACATCTTTGTTCTCAGACCTGGAGCCCGAGGAAAGGCCAGCACCCTGGCAGCACTGAATTTTTAACAGCTCTGTTCTGCTTCGAGGAGAAATAGAAATCTCTGCAGAGATTCACTCCCTCGGGGTGACCCAGCCTGGCCAGGCAGTGACAGAGCACAGTTCTGTAATTTTATATTATCAAATCACTGAAATTGTGTGTACAGCTCCTTGGGGTGAGCCAGGATCTGGGAAAGGCTGTAACACATCCAGGTGATGTATTCAACATCCCACAGTGAGTGCATCGAGGTTTATAAATTTGTATCGGTTTTATGCAGGAATAAACTTCATATATTTACAGATGAGCTATCCCAGAAGTCTGTTTCTGAATGATTTGGTATGATCAAATCCCTAAATTTACCATTTCAGTCGAGATTTCAAGGAGGGCTCTGTACCAGAGTGCCTGATTCCAGTGACAACATGAAATATTTGAATTACAGGTGCCTGATTCCAGTGACAACATGAAATATTTGAATTACAGGTGCCTGATTCCAGTGACAACATGAAATATTTGAATTACAGGTGCCTGATTCCAGTGACAACATGAAATATTTGAATTACAGGTGCCTGATTCCAGTGACAACGTGAAATATTTGAATTACAGGTGCCTGATTCCAGTGACAACGTGAAATATTTTAATTACCTGTGCCTGATTCCAGTGACAACATGAAATATTTGAATTACCTGTGCCTGATTCCAGAGACAATGTGAAATATTTGAATTACAGGTGCCTGATTCCACTGACAACATGAAATATTTGAATTACATTTTCTCATCAGCCTTGGAGCCCAAAGTACCACCTTGTTTCCTGAAGGTCACATATTTCCACACCATTCTGGAGAAGTGAGATGAGTTTTCATTGCAAAATAACTCTTGATAAGTTTTTCCTAAGCAGAGAAAATAAAACACCAACAAAGTCAACCCCTATTCCTTGGTTTTATGAGATTCCAGCTGATGCCAGGAACAGATTCAAGTGATTTTTGTGTGAGCCTGCTTGTGTTAAGGGTGACTTCACCCCCGTGGATGTCACATTGGTGGATATTCACAGCTCCACCTTGATGAGGATGAAAATGTGATATCTCCAGGGCAGGGTGAAGGCACCAGGCTATTTATGACATTTGATCTCACAGCTCTGCTGAATGTGATTGCTCCTTTTGGTGCTCTCTGAGCAAAGGCAGGTCAGAAACTCGATACTTGCAGACTGTGCAGTGAAACAAACACCACCCTTCCACACAGCCGAGCTTTGAAGGGCAGGAACAACATCAAAATGTGGATTTTAACTAAAGAAAAACGACCCATGCAGTCATCCTTGTCCATCCTGTGAGTGTGGAAATCTGTGTCTGTCCTTCCTGGGACTGCAGTGAACTTCTGGCCTTGGGCTGACCAGGATCATGGACATTTGCAGGCTGGAGGTAATTCCATCCAGATCATTGGGTTTTACAGCCTGCTCATTTTTATTGCTTGTTATTCCAAGCAAAAGGAGTAATCCTCTAGGAAGGAAAAAAAAAAAGTGCTGGATGTAATAATAGAGCTGTAACTATGCTGCCCAGTCATTTGCATCCACAAATGGAAGCTCTTGTGCTTTGTGAAAGTGAAGGTTGGAGCCATTCTCTGAGCAACTTTAATCCAGACAGTGATCCCATAATCCATGGTACATTTACTGGCTTCCCCTCCTAATCGCTTTGGAGTCGGCGTGAATTCTTCCAAATGTTAATGAAAACCAGGGAGCGCTGACTCTTGGCAGCAAATGGAAATCAAATCCATATTTCCAGCCATTACTGCAGCTCCTGGCTGCCTTTGGGTTCATGTCACAGCGTGATGTTGAGCTCAGCTTCCAGCCTTTGCTGCTCTCTGACCTGGAATATTGGAGGAGTTTGAGATGACCAAGGAAAGCTTTGCTTAGGAAATCAAAGGAACAGCTTTCTGTGAAATTCTCAAATATGAACAAACTTGTTCTTTTTGTTTGGGTTTTTTTTTTCCCCAAGAAATATGAATATTACATGCCAGATCTCTGAACTTTTTCTGTTCATCACCCCATTCTCCCTCTTCTTTGAATGTGTGCAGCCTTCTTGATGAGTTTCTGTCATGAGCAAATTCAATACCAGCCATGCCTCCCCAACTCAGCTGTTGTTTATTCATCCCACAGTCCTTGGGCATTCCTGCACGGACCACCAGGTGGATTCCCAGCAGAATCCCTTTTCTGGAACAACCACTGCAGTTTCCAGTGGAGCAGCTCCTCTGGGTGTGTGTTGGTACATTTTCTCTGCAGCTCAGTGATGGAAAACGAGGGCAGTGCTGTTTTCTCTCTGGTTTGTTCCACCTGCAGTTCCTCAGAGCAGAGGTCTGGCCCACCCAGGAAATCCAGTGGGAGCTCAGAACTGTGATAAATGAATATACAGCTCAAAAATATATTTATCAGGGCTCAGTCAGCCCTTGTCATGAGCAGGCAGTGCTGAGATGTGGCACTCTTGGCACGAAGTCTGTGTTCATGAGCCTGGTGGTAGAGGCAGTTCGATTTTTGACTGATATCCTCTTGTTTCCCATCTGAAGTCGCGTTCTTGGGTGATTGTGGTTAATTTATAACTTTCCCCAAAATGCCATCTGTGAATTAATCAGAATTCCCTCAAATCTGAAAAGGAACCCCTAAATCAGGCCCCCGTGTCAGCAGCCACCACCTCACCTCAGTCATTCCTCACTCGATTACGTGCGGAGACGCCGAGTTTAATTGTGTTATTGCTGGCAAAGAGGGAGAAAAAAAGCAGAGGAGAACTAGTTCTACCAATCCTATTTGTGAATTATAACTGTACACTCTAATCTAATCATGTTTCTCTTTCCCCAGATGTGGAGAATTTTAAGAGCACCTCATTACCGACCACTAATTAAATCTACTGTGAAAGAAATGTTGGGCGAAATCCTGCCAGCTTGGAGTTGCTGGCAAAGCTCCCACTGACTTCAGTGGCACTCAAGTGTTGCTTTTTGGGTTTTGGTCTGATCAGAAGATGATCATTGTAATTATATTTTATCTGCTAACATCTGGGATCTCCAATTAAATCTGAGGCCTTGTGGTGCTGGGCAAGTAAAGAGATTTATTTGAGTTTTAGGTCATTCATCAGGGGTAAAAACATGAGAAGTGTCTGCCTATAACCAAAGGATTTTTTTCATGGAGGCCCACAACCCTCTTTGAGGTCAGAATGTGTGAGAATGTGTGTTTGGGTCTAAAGGATTATCAGCCCCAAACGAGAAGCACTCAGGGGTCTGTGTAGGAGCCAGACACACCTGGACAGCCTGGCTGGAGCTCCGTGAGAAGGTGTTATCCAAAAAAACAGAGCTTAGGAGGGCTTGTGCAGGATGGATCCATAATAACCCCCATAACACACAGAGAAGGGAATAAATGATGTGGGGTCTGATCTGTGGGAGCTGCTGCAGGCAGGAGATGGGAAAATCCAGCCCATCCTGGTCCCTGGATCAGGGATGTTTACAGCTTGATTGCCACTTTCCTAATTCCTCCCTAAAACTCATTTCAATTCCTCCCTGGTTTGTTTTTCTCTCCCCTGTGGCACTCCCTGATCTATGTAGTTCAATTAAAAGGCAGCATGAGGGCAGTGTCTACAAGAATTTGTTTATTCCCACATTGGCCTCCAACAGAACTTCTCTAAATGCTCTGCTTCCACAGCAGCTTATTTTCCACTTCTGTTTATTTCCTTCTCCTCTCAGCTGCTAAAACCTTGCTTTCAGACTGCAGGGTGAGTTAACCTGTTGGTATAAACTGAATTTTCCATTTGGGATAGCTCACCTGATGTGTCAGGCTGGCAGGGCAGACAGAAGGAGGCTCAGATTTGGGTTCCTGATTTCCCTCTTTGCTCACAGCAGCGCTGCAATGAAAAGAGACTTTTCTGGCTGTGTTTTACCTTTGTCTGTCAGCAGCACTTTTGTCCTAGAAACTTCCCTGTTCCATCTGTAAGGTTAATTGTGGATGTGAAAGGACATTATTAGGTCTGTGTCATGGCAATGTGTTTGCTTTTTTGGGAAGAAGGAGGAAGAACTTTCCAGCAGCAGGTTTCTCTGAGAATTAGTAAATAAATATTTGATTTTGTACAAACTTGTAAGAGCTTTTCCCATGCTTATTGCACACCAAGGGTTTTTTTTTTTTCTGAGAATGCTTTAAGCACAGCTGAGTTCTTGTGTACATAACCAGCTCAAGGGGTTTGTGCTCTGAACCTGTAATGTTTCATTTGACTCACTACAAACCCATTCAGCAATCCCTCTTCCATTTGCTGCTGATTTTATATCCCTGAGCAAAGATTGTTTAAGGTGAAAGTGCTGAAAACTCTGAGCTGTGGAACATCACTGCAGAAAGGGCCACGGTGCTCATTTCAGCTGCGGCTGCTTTGTGGGAAAGGGAAATTCATCCTAAATGGTTTTTAATGATGTTGTTTTAATCCAGCAGCTTTACTGCTCTGGATTACCAAAGAAAGATGTTTTTTGTAGCACAGGGGAGGCCGTGCAGGTGTCAGGGAGAAAGTTCTTTGTCCTGAGCAGTTCATACATCCTGCTGGAGTTACTGGGACTCCTAAAGCCTGTGCAGATGAATCCTCAGTGGTAAAAGTGGCTGTACATCAATATCAGGTCGTAAATTTAGAAGAGTCAGTATGCCATTTAAAAAAAAAAATAAAATAAAATTGCCCTTTGCCTTTCATCTGTGCCATTTTCTGCTGTGGAAGACACAGTTTCTGTCTGTGGGGACAAATCTGAATCGGGGCTTGCCAGGGAATGGGAAAGGCAGTGCAAAGCTCTGAGCTGGCATTAATCAGGGCTGTGAAGGGCAGAAAGGGGCTCTCAGGTTTTGTCTGTCTCAGGTTTTGATCTCAGTTTGTCTATCCAGGTGTTTCCCAAGTCATTCCGTGGATGAGTGTATTCAGTCAGCGAAGACTCCATCTTCTTCCTCCTGTTAAAAAATCATCACAAGCATGGAGATTGTAGTATCTTAACTGGAAAAGCTCTTTACTTCTGCTGGGACAGCTGAATTCTTAAATAAAATACAAAAACATTCTTAAATGGCAAAGGCATTTGGCAGTGTGATCCCAGAGTGGGTGTGACCCCCCACCCCAGTTCCAGTTTGCAGCATCGTGCCCTGCCTTCACATCCTCCAGCTCTGGATGTTTCTGTTGTGACATTTTGTGCACAGGAAAAACACTCTCACTTTCAAGTTAAATCAACAGTTGTGGCAGAATGGGTGCCAGAATTGCAGTCAGATCTTCAATTGCCTCTAAAAGAAGGGAGAATGTTGTGTGGCATTTGAGGATGACAGCAGCAGCATCACTAAAATAAATTAAATGAATGTTATCTCTTTTTCCAAACGGCTTTTAGAGCCTTTGTAATGTCTTTTTGGATTGTTACTGCTGAGTAGCATTAACAAAGTACCAAACATCTCTTTCCATGTAATTCATCTTTTGCAATATTTGCTAGTCCTGGAGTAATGGAAGAGCCATTTCTGGCTGGAAATGGAAGAAATGGAGCGTCAGAAGAGACAGGATGCTATCAAATAAGAAAGCAAACAAGTCTCTGGAATGAGAAAATGTGAGTTTTCAGCTTTCAGCACCTCCTCAAACAGCAGTGATAATGCTGTGTGGGGTTACAGGAGATTTACCCACAGCTGTTAAGCTGCAAAGAGCTCGTGTAAATAGATTTAATTTCCAAATAAAATCAGGCCTCACTTGAAATGAGCATTTCTCTCTACATTCATCCTCAAATGGCAAATTGTTTAACAAAGTTTGAGCTCTTCCAAGACTTCACGACTCTGAGATTTGCACTAGCGTGGAGCAAGCCTGGCTTTGAGTTTAAAGCAAGGATTTCAGAGCAGGTGGGATGCAGGGAGTCCAAGGATTTGTTTTGAACTTTGTGTGACTGCCTAGGGTGCTCTGAAAAAAAAGAAAAAAAACTCTGTGTTTTGACTTCTGAGGAGGATTAAAAGATGGAGGTGCCATAAATCACAGATAAGTGTTTTGAGGAGGAGTTGGGCTTTCCAGATGTGCTGTTCTCCGTCTGCAGGGGCAGAGTTACAGCATTTCAGTGACCACCTCTGACTAAAAGGCTCCCCAGGCCTCGGCCTTGGCCATTTATCAGACCATGACACATGAAGGGATGGTTCAGGACACCTTTGTGCCTGTCTGGATGTGCCTTTCACCTGTCCCAGGGTGACACAAGCAGGAGCTTGGGTGCCACGATCGTGTCTCAGCTCACTGATCCAGGCTGCAGGGTTGCTCTCACCCCATTTTGTGAAATTATAAAACAACATTTTCCAGCTTTTGATGAACTCTCAGAAGCCCCAGTGAAGGACCAGCTCCACCCAAAGCAGACAACCCAAAGTTCTGAGTGTGTCAGAATAAAGTTTTAACTGTTTTGGCGGGTGTGCCAAGGGTTTATCTCCTTCATTTACTGGTCCACCCCACAAATCTGTGTCCCCACAAACCCTGCCTGTCCCTGCACCCCTGGGCACATGTTCTGCCTCAGAATTGGGCATTCCCTGATTTCTGCCTTCTTTCCCAGCACAATCTGCAGTGTCTAATCGGAGATGATCCCCAAGTGTCACAACAGAGAGCAAATCTGACAGTTCAGCCGAGCACTGGAGTAATGAGTTAAATAATGCACCTTGGAAAAGTTAATCCTCAAAAATCCGTTAGACGTATCTTGTTTTCCAGGTCAGAGCAGAGCTATATTTAACCTTTTAGAGGAATTCAGGGATTTGGGGATGGGGGCTGAGCAGTTTTTCTGTGAGTTGCACAATCCCGGAGCGCAAATTCACTCATTCTGCGGAAGCACCACAAAAATCGGATTTTGTCTCTCTCCTCCCTGATCTCGTCCTAGCAGATGACAGCCAGGCACAGCAATAAAATAAAGCACCATATCAAAGAGATATTAAATCCTGCTGCCAACAATTGGCTTCATTTTTCTGGTTATTGATTGCTGTCGAGCCCTGTCTGGGGAAGGCTGTGGAGGCCTGGTTTATGACAGCTCATAGAAACAACGAATCTTCCCATCCCCGCTCTGGGAACGCTTCTATTTTGTCACTTAAACTCTCCCACAAACTCTGATATTTTATTCCTTACACTGAGTGGCTCAGATTGGCACAAAGTTTTCTCTGTGTCCGGTGAGATGAGGAGGATGGGAGCATGCTGTGGGTCAGGCAGTGTCCCACAGGTTATTTATTCTTTTTCAGCTCTGGCTGTGGCAGAAACCCTCCCAAAACATCAAAACAGCTTAATTTCTCCTTTTTCGTTTCATCAGCATCCTCAAAGAGCAACATTTACACCCCAAGCCTTTGGAATTGTTCTGTACCATACAGGCCATGAACACAAAAGCCATCCCATCCTCTCCATTTATGCCAAACCATTTCTCCCAGAAGGCTGAAAGAATGGATTTTCTTCAAGGAGGTGAAAGAAGTTGGCAAAAAACTTCTCAGGCCAATAGTTGGAGCAGTTTTGGGGGTTTAAGGACAGTGACAAAATTCCTAAATTTCCTTCTCCTTGCTCCCAACCACGAGGGAGGGTTTCTTCACCAAATATAGGGGATCTTTCCTATTTTAAAGCCTCATTCCCAGTTTCCTCACTTTTGCTCCTTTTTCTCCATCTTTTCCCCCTTTTCACCCACGGGGACTCGGGCCAGCCCGGCGTGCAGCGCCCCTTTGATCTGTGCACCAGAAAATCTGTATCAAGTCAGCTGCACATTTCTGAGCAGATTAAATTTGCCCTGGTGCTTCATCTGAAGCTTGACACATCCCCTTTGTGTGCTTTGGGGTTCCCGATCCCAAACCAGCCCAACCCTAAAACCCCACTGTGAGTTCAAGCATATGAGGCCTCCTTCAATGGGATTTAATCATTTAAAGTGCTTAAAACCCCAAATCCTCTGCTTTTATCCACTTTCCAAGGACCTTCTCCTGAAGATTACTGAAGTGTTTTGAGCTTGTAATTTGGAGTTTTTTGGGGAGAAAAACCTGCTGCTTTAGGAAAGTGAAAAATGTGCGCTGTCTTGAGGTGGAAAGGTAGAGTTTTTGGTGTTTGGGGTGTGATGGAGATGAAAAGGAAAGAAAGTAGGGTTTCTGCTAGAAAAGAGGACTTTATTTTGAAACACAAGTGTTCCTGAGTTATAAGAAATTTATTCTTTCATTTGTTCTTTCATTTATTCTTTTTTAGCCCCAGTGCAAAGGAAGGTGTGCACCCTGAGGTGTGGGAAAGTGCAAGGACTTGAGGGAAAAGGTTACCAAAGTTTGAAAATTTGTGGGACTTATGCTTGCAAAAAAAACAGTCAGCTTTTCCCAAAATACCTGGAGAACATTTTGGGATCTGACATCTGTCCTTGGGATCCAGCAGCAGCTTTACCACAAAAAAAAAAAAAAAAAAAAAAAAAACCAACAGAGCAAAGGCTCTGAACCAACTCCAGTCAGTTCCCTGCTCTAAGAAAAACCAGAAATTCAATGTTCTCACTTCTCCTCAATTCCAAACAAAGCTGGGGGTGTCATGCCTGGGGAAATTGATATATTGGTACTTTTGGACACAAATGCCTTTTTGGGGTTGCTTTATTTAGCCCAGTATATCCTGTGAGTTATATTGAGCATCGTGCACGGTGGAAAATAGTCCTGTGAGGTCAGAAGGGATGAGCCTCACAAGTGTTCTCCTGAATGGTGCACATCCTCCCTCGTCAGTGGAAATATTCCCATTTTGGTGCAAATCATTTATCTGGAAAATTACAAATGTCAAGGTGGAATAGAATGAAAGGAGTGGGGAAAGAGGAAAGCGTGCTCAGTTTTTCTCTCCTTTCGCCCTGTAGCCTTTTTGAAAGGTGAAAGCATTTTCCAAAATATGTTTCCTTGGAATGAACTGCGTGTTATTTATGGTTTCTGACAAGATTCTGAGCCACTGATACCCTTGATTTGTGTGTTTAATTTGGGGTTTTTTTGCAAGAAAAATAGAGAGCAGTTTCTTGTGTGAACATGAAAACTATCGCAAACATCCCAATTCTTGACCAGGGAAGTTCTTTATCTGAAAAATTTATTGCTCCTTTTAAGCTTTTCAATCTGCCAGGAAAAAAAAAATAATATTTAAAGGAAAAGCAACGAAACACTTTTTGATTTAAATAGGACCGAGAGTCGGTGGGGGAAGAATCCTGGCTGGAGTTATTTGTGGGATCTGGAGCCTGGGAGAGCTGATGGAGAGAATGTCAAGGGAACATCTCTGATTTAGATCCTAGAGCTGAGGGGATAAAGGGATCTCCCTGCTCACATAAAGTAAGGAGCGAGCAGGGATTTTATATCATTTTGATGATCCAGATAAAGCCATTTTGATTCCTCATGGAAGGGACTTGAATTACTGAGGTGGGACAGCCCCATGGGCAACGCTGACACGGAGCCTTCAACATCGATCCCAGCCTGATGCTTCCATTCCCAGGGATAACAACCTCTTCCTCCTCCTCTCCTGCCTCTGCCCTGCCACATTTATCCCCTGCACAGGACTCAGTGGCACCAGAAGCTCTGAGGAATCAGGAGATTTGTGTTTGCTGCCACCGACACCGCTCTGGGTGTTTCATCTCCAGCCCATAAAAGCTGCAGCCTGTTCTAAAATACTCTCACAAGGGATGGAGCCATCGGTGCTGCACGTGGCTGGGAAGGAAGAGGGGCAGCTTGCCATGTTTTTTCCATCCTCCCTCATAAATAACCTTTGCTTTGATGTTTCAGAAGGCCTCAGCATCGATCAGCAGTTGCAGCAGCTCCTTCAGTGAGCTGGTGTTTGTAAATAAAGTGCAGATTTTAATCCACAAAAGGTCACTTGGAAAGGAGGAAGGATTTCCCTGAGGGTCTGTCTCCTCTCTCACAGAACCGGGCTGTAAAACTCACAAACTATTTTGCACAAATCAGAAAAAAAAAAAAAAATTTAATTAGATTGTGAAATACCAAGGTAGCAATGGCAGGGAGTAATTTCTGGCGATCTGAGCTCTCTTTTTAGTAAGACATCTTTTGTAAACCACTCCCACTGTCTTTATTCACAAACTTTGAATGCTCTGGGAGCGCTGCTCATTCCCAAACCTCTCTGCCATCTCTGCTCTCTCTGACCTCCACGTGGGAGCTGCCTCCTGCTCTGAAATACCATTCTTCCTCCCGGATTCTCTGCCAGAGGTGGAGGTCATGGCAGGGGCCCCGGGGGAGAGGTGCTCCCAGCAGCTGCCTTCCCTTCCCCTGAACCACGAGCTCTCTGCTGACAGCTTTCTAGCTTTTGTGATCTCTGGAATTCATCATTTGCAGCACAAAAAAACAACCCCAACATCTGTGCAGGGAAATGTCCTTGGTAGCTCAGCATCCAGGGGCTGTGAGCACGTAACCACAGCGAGCAAGACAGAGCTTGGAAAGGGAAATCTCCCGTAAATTACAGTTGTGCTTCTCAAAGTTTGAGAGCAAACAGCCACGATCCTCCTCTGTTCTTCAGCAGGGGCTGTTTGTGCACCATGCTAGCTGAGGGCAGTCTCTGGGTGCCCATGGATGTCACGGCTGCGGGAGGAGCTGGCATCTCCCTGGAAAAAAAAAAAAATTATTGTGAGGAAAAGGGAAAGGGAAAACTTTCCTAAACCAGATTGTTTAAGAAAGAAGCCTGGAGTTTGCAAACTGTGGGGTTGTGAGGGGAGCAGTGAGCCTGGTGTGTTGGTGGCAGATTCAGAAAGGTTTGGATTGTTTGTGAAGCAGCTGAATTTTGGATTTTGGATTGTGAAGCAGCTGAAGGAGCACTGCGCTCTGAGCTGCTGTCAAATGTTTTACACCAGTGATGTCTCCTCCAGCTCTCAATGGGCACAGTGTCCCCAAATCCAGTGGAACTGCTGCTGCAGCAGGAACCCAACACTGCCCTGCTGTGTCTCTGTTCATCAGAACCCATCTCACTGTGGTTGGGGACAGCAAGGGACAGCACGGGGTTCTGTCACTGCCACATCCCACCAGGGTGATTTAAGCAGCTCTGCAGCACAGGAGCTGAAGGGACAGCCCTCCAGCACCTGCCTGTGTGGATATTGCTGCAAATCCCAGCGTTTCCCTCTGCTGGAGGGTGGACAATGCTCTGGTGCCGGCCACAAAGCCCTGACAAAAATACCTTTATTTGAAGCAGCGGTTATTTCATTAGTGCGGTAAAAGAGATTGTGGCCAGGGGTAGAATCTGTAATATAATTAGATGATCCTGAAAAAGCAATACTGGAATTCAATCACTGAGCAATCGGCATGCACTTCCTGAAGGTAATCAATCCCGGGGGCAAAGGAAGCCCATTGTTCTCGGCCCCCAGGGTCCCCTGCTCCACAATGCACAAAGGGCTTTCTTGTCAAGACCAACAAATCTACTTCCCCAGCTTCGGCAGAGATAAGGAAACAATGTCTGGGCTGTCCAGACGGTTTGTCTATCTTTAGGCACTTTGCTTTTCTCTTTCTGAGTTTCACTGTTTCCCTGTTTGGGTGATTGCTGATAATGCTTTCCTGGGATGAGGCTCCTCTTGTCTTTACACGATGGAAAACTGAAAATCTCTGCAAATCACTGTGCACTCAGAACCGGGACTGAAAGCAGAGTTCACATCCCCGACCCCCCAATTCACATACAACAGGCAAAAAGTTATTCAAAATATCAGACAGCTTCCGAGCTCCTCGTTTGGTGTCCCTAATTCAGAATTAAACTTTTTTTTTTTTTATTATTGTCCCTTCCCACCTGTGCGCTGCGAGAGTTGATTTGTAAACACTGGCCCAGTAGCTGGGCATTCATTCATTAATTCTACCAAGAATGTTCTGTTTTGCAACCAGAAAATCGAATTACCCACTGCTTAATTTTAGTGCTTTCCACCCTTTGTCTAGGAAATTCAATTATTCTGCTCAGTTTTCTTTTTCCACTGTCTAATGGCTCACACCATTTATATCAACAGTTAACATACACCACTTTTCTGTGTTCAAATTTCTGCAGCATCCTTCCAGCAGGTAAAATTCCATCTAAACTGCTCCTGTCTGAGCTTGCTGAGGTTAAGTAATCACCCTCTCTAGCAACTGTGTTTTGGCCAGCTGCACCTTCTAGATCTGCCTGATGGCTTGAAGGAGGAGAAAAAAGGGTATTTCCTGAAAAATACACTGAGCACATCTCTAGCGCAGCACCTTGAATTGCCACTCGGAGATTTCTGAGTTCAGAATTTTTAAAGAGCTGCTGTTCATCACTTGTGTGGATCCCAAAGCCAGAGCAGCTGCGAGGAGCTGGGGCTGCTCCCCAGCCTGGAACGTGCCCAAAAGTACCATTTTTGCTGTCAGAGTGCCCAAAAGCATCATTTCTGCTGTCAGAGTGCCCAAAAGTCACATTTTTGCTGCCGGAGCTGACTGCCCTAAGCCCAGCTCAGGAGAAGCGGGAGCCTTAGCGCATCCTCCGGGAGAGCTTTTCACACTGATGAAACCGAAGCCAAAATCGAGTCAGGATCTGCATTTTTGGGAGCCCTCCGGGGCTCAGACAGCCCGAGGGATGTGAAATTCGCTCTGTGCCCCAGTGAAGCTTCCATTAGCTAATGGCTCTCGATTGCAGCCGCTGCCGTTCCATCAAGGGAAAAACTCGCCCGGAGTCCCGTTCCCGGCGGCTCTGGGAGCCCAGCGGGGACCCCGAACTCGGGGGGGATTAAAGGCATTTCCCCCCGGCTCCCGGTGGAATCAATGCCTGCTAATCTTTAGAAAATTACACTAACAAGCTCCAGGCACCGACTGCGGGAGCCCTGCGCTCCAGCCCCTGAAATCACGCACAGCCCATTAGCGGAGCGGGGATTTAATGAGCTGGAAAAGCTCTCCCGGAGGATGCGCTAAGGGTCCCGCCTCTCCTGAGCTGGGCTGGGGGCAGACAGAGAGCTCCAGAAGCAAAAAATGTGACTTTTGGGCACTCTGACAGCAAAAATGTGACTTTTAGGCACGACCCAGGCTGGGGAGCAGCCCCAGCTTCTCACAGCTGCTCGAGTTTTGGGGTGCACACAAGTGATGAACAGCAGCTCTTTAAAAAATCCTGAACTCAGAAATCCCCGAGTGGCAATTCAAGGTGCTGTGCTAGAGATGTGCTCAGTGTGTTTTCAGGAAATACCCTTTTTTCTCCTCTTTCAAACCATCAGGCTGATCTAGAAGGTGCAGCTGGCCAAACCACCGTTGCTAGAAATGCAATTACTTCGAAATAAATGAAATCTTCCTACAGCCTGCATTAAAAAATAATAATAAATAATAAAATAAAAAGGCACTCTTTTTTTTTTTTCTATCAGTCATAAAATCTGCTTATTTCCRGAGCAATGTTGTAATTTGCCTGATGCTTATGAGATACGTTGCCTGCTTTCTACTCTGCTTCCTATCGGGCACTCTGCAAGGTTGTCTAATCTCTAAAAGAAATAAGCATCTGTTTCCTTCATGGCCTGTGTCAGATTTAGGGTAATTATACTCCTATTATACTCCTACATGAAAAATCCCATGGAAAATAAGAACAACCAATGTGTTTTTTCTTGTATAAGATATTTTAACTTGTAATCTAAGAGGAATGAACATCAGCTCACTCTTTACAAGAAGCAGCCTCCAAACTTTTGTCCTCTGCTTCTTTAGGTGTGGTTCTCATACTTTCAGTAATTAAACCAAAACCAAAAAAGCCCAAAACATCTTTGTGCTCATTCTTTGGAGGCAAGTGTTTGATTTTTGGATTTCTTGGTGTCATCTCTTCCAAAACCAAAGGCACTCAGGATCTCCACTGCCCTGAGGTGAAACCTCAGCTCCATTTTTGTTCTCAAAGGTAAAGATTTTCTCCAGAAAATATTTTCTCTCAGCACACACTGAAAAAGCTCCAAAAAAAGTGACTTTTCCATTCTGACAAAACCAACCAGCCACACTCCTTAAGGATCTCTGCTTTCCAGAACTCCTTAACCCCCTGACCTCGCTTCTCAGATTTTAATAAAAAAATCTTTTGATGACTATTTTTTCATATTTCTGATTCTGACATGAGGAATGGGTAAATATCACCTTAAATTTGACTCTGACTTTAAAAATCTTGCAGAATCAGCATTTTTAATGCGGCCTTTGAACAACTGGAATGTTTCCTTCCATAAAATCCTCAATGAGAACTCTGTCTGAGGCCAGCACTGGCCCCCCTGCTGAGTGTGAAACCCACGGATTTCTGCACAGATGCTGCAGTCCCTGGGCCACGAGAATGAGGAGCAATTTCACTTGAAATGGGAACAGGGTTTCACCCTAAAATACCAGGGTCCCAGAGAAGTTTACCCCTGCTGAGGATTTGGATGGATCACTGTCTTTAAGTGATAAAATTCAAAGCGGGAGGGACATACCTTGAAGAAAAATAATTATAAATAGTTTTGGATCCTTTTCAGCCTGTTGTCATTTTTCTGACTGTATACCCCCCACATTCCCTCTGTATAGGGTTGGGGTTTTGCTTTGCTCTGTCGTTTTCTGCTGCAGACACCCAAACAGCAGGGAAGTGGGAATCAATCCCAAAATATTCCCCACATACCGAGAGGGAGGCCAAGCACAGCCAGACTGATGTAGAGCCCTCTGATAAAAGTTGAGCTGGCTGTGCTCAGGGTGGGGACCATCGTGTTTAGCTTTTGCAGCAGCTGGAACAGCAAAGCCTGGCTTTGCAGGGAGCCCTCCCCAGCACTCTCCTTTTGGCTTTTTGGGGGGAATTGGATCAAGGGAATAAGAAGGGATTGTCACTTTTTATCCCTGGATTGCCAGCAGATAAATCCTCTTCTCAGAACACATTTTGGGGCAACCTGGCAATGCCAGCAGATCAATCCTCTTCCCAGGGACACATTTTGGGGTGCCTTGGCAACGCCAGCAGATAAATCCTCTTCCCAGGGATACATTTTGGGGTGCATTGGCAGTGCCAGCAGATCAATCCTCTTTCCAGAACACATTTTGGGGCACCCTGGCAATGCCAGCAGATAAATCCTCTTTCCAGGGACACATTTGGGGGGCACCTTGGCAGTGCCCCAGTTAAATCTCAAGGCCCCTCCTGACTGGTGCCTCCAACCCTGCTGGGATTTGAATAACTCACATTATTTTCCAGTGCCTCATTCCAGACCTGGTCATAAAACCTTCTCTGAGCTTTGCTTCTTTCCCTAAATAGGAGCTCTGTCCCATCTGAGGAATGGCTGTGGGTTCCAGGGTTTGCCCTTGGGTCCTGACCTCAGGTTCCCAGTGCCAGCAGCGGGATGGGGACAAACTGTGGTGGCAGTGGGGCTGAGCCAGCCCCTGTCCCCTCCATGGCCAGGCTCCAGCTGGCTCCAGAGGGAGCTGGACCTGTCCCAGGGTGGGCAGGGTGACAATCCAGCCATCTGGGCTGGCATTTGTTGGAGCAGAGCAGCAGTGGTGCTGGAGACATTACTCACAGCCCGAGATATGCAGGGCTGAGGCCAAGATTCCTCGTGGGATCCACGGCCCTGGGAGGCTCCTGGGGCCCTTTCCAGGTCTCTGGATTTGCCAGGAACCTCTGAGCTCCTGGGCTCGCAGGTCAGTGAGTCCCTCTTCTCATGGTGGCCCCAAAGCTCTGGTGTGGATGGACCCAATTACAAAGCCCTCTGTCAGAAATAGTCTGCTCATGTGCCAGAAAAACCAGGAATTATCCTCTACACCCATTCTGCTCTGAGAGTGGGAATACAAACCCCTCCAGGCAGTACAGGAGAGGAAGGTGAAACAGGCTGGAATGGCCCTGGGTGACACCAGCAGGCCCCAGCTCAGCCTTTCGATTCCAAATTCCCACTCCAGGCAACACTGTAAAATTATTTTATGTGTTTTATTTATTTTATTTTATCTTATCTTATTTTACTTTATTTTATGTTCGGAAACTGATGAAATTTATCATCATTTGCGTTTGTGATACACCTGTCAAAAATATAATTATGAAGAATTTGCATTTCCACTTTCCTAAAGTATCCATTTTTAGGTGGCCACTTTATCAGTAGTGCCTATATAAAATAACTGCTCTCCTGCTGGAGAGAACAGTGAGTTATTCCTGTGTGAAGCGTGATTTTCCATGTGTGGAACGTGATTTTCCATGTGTGGAACATGTTTTTCCACGTGTGGAGTGTGTTTTTCCACATGTGGAGCGTGTTTTTTCACGTGTGGAACGTGTTTTCCACGTGTGGAGTGCATTTTTCCATGTGTGGAATGTGTTTTTCCATGTGTGGAGCATGTTTCTCCACGTTTCCAGGAGCTGCTCTGCTGAATGAATCGCTGCTCCAACAGATGCATTGTGCCTAATTCCCTTTTTTTCTGCATTCCTGAGACTTTGCAGCGGTCCCAGCAGCAGCCTGGCGGTTTCTGGCTGTGACTCTCCCTGATGGTGCAATTATTCACGTGAAGGGAGTCGCTTCATTCTCAGTTATCGTCCCTTCTGATCTCTCAGTGAACAATTACCCACAAAGAAATCAGCATCAGACCGTGTTACACACAATTATGAATTAAATTGGCGTGCAGGGGGGAGAGCAGCGCGGTTTCTTCCTCAGAAGGAGGGGAAAGCTGGAGGAGCTGTGCTGCTGTGCCAGGTCATGTGTGACCTGTGTGTAAGTTGTGGAATTTCTGACCTAAATTCCAGTGTTTTCTCCTGGATATAATGCTGCCTTCCTATAGCACAGACTGCTGGTTTATGAGTCTTCATTCTCCTTTAATTTAACATCCCTTCTGTTCATCCAAATAATGTTGAAATCTGTTTTTCTTGATAGTTCTGTGTTGCTTTTTCACAATTATTGTCTATAAGCTAATTGTTGAGATGTTTAAATGTGCCAGTTTAGATGTGAAAAAACACCCTCTGTGGGAATTCCAGACCAAAGCTCCAAAGGACACCTCTCCTAGAAGCAGCTCAGAAAAAAATCCTGAAAAATTACCTGGGAAGAGCCAAAAGCCCAGCTTTGCAGATGAATTTTTCAACGTAACACAGAGTTGACTGCAGAGAATGAAGGGTCCTCTGCTCAAGGAATTTCTGTGAAGATGTTTGAAAGAGGGAGGGAGTCAGTTTGAAGTTTTTGGGAGCATGAGATTTATTATTTATTTATTTATTTCTGCCCAGGGATCCAGCTGGGAATTGTCCAGTCAATAGCTCTGCAGAGGGTGCTAATTGTTCCTCACCCTAAAGTCCAAATTAAATGCTGCTGTGATTTGCTGCCTCAGATTTAGGGCTGGCAGCACGATCCCGAATGAAAGAGCTGGAGAAATGGAAAGCAGATATGATTTCTCCAAATGGGAAGTGGGATTTCATCCCCTGAGACAAAGACAGGCCTCCCATGTGAGGGACACAGGCCCAGGGATGAGGAGACACGGCTCACATTTCCACAGCTCCCAGTCTGGAACAGCTCAGCTGTAAATGCCACAACTCCTCAGCCACAGCCTGGAGCAGCTGCTGGGGTCTGCAGAGCAAAGGAAACCTGCCTTCCTGCAAACAGCGTGTCCTGGCCTTGTCTGGCACAAGTGTTGAGTTAATTGAGACAGAAAGTTCGTAAAAACTGCCAGCTCTGCACACACAGAGCCCCACATGAAAGGGGTCTGACCCCATTTGTCTCCATTACCCTGTCACGAGGAGGATTTTCCCTCCACATAGGCATCACTAAAATACAGATGTGGGGCTCAGTGCCCCCAAAACCCCCCAGCAGACTCATTGCTCCAGTGCTGGGCTTTGACATTTTGGAATCTTTCTAAGGAGGAGCCTTCCCACGCCTGCAGCTGCTCCAGAGAGCCTGGAAGGGGTGGTTCAGTCACCAGCTCCATCAGCCTTGGCATTTTATCCCTGGAGGGCTTGGTGGAATAAGAAAGGCTTTGAATCCTCTGCTCCAGCTACTGAATCTCCAGCACATGGATTTTAGTCTCTGAATGAATTCTGAAAGGAAAAAAAATGTCCCGAGGAAGAGCCTTTGGCTCTGGGTGGGGGAGATGAAGCTCAGAGCACCCAAAGGTCTGGGTGGACAATGAAGGAGCTGGTATTTAACCACACAAGAAGCTATGATTAAATTAATCCACCATTCTCCTTTTTTTTTGCAGCTCTTTGGGGGAATTAGATCAAGAAAGTAACAAAGGAATGCCACAGTCTGCCAATAATGTAATTAAGGAACCAAGCCTCATCTGAGCTTTCCCTTGCCAAGGAGCTTGCTGGATGCAAGTTGGGAAAAAAAACAAATTCAGGACTTTAAAGAGGAGACAGAGAGATATTGTGAAGAACTGTTTGAATACCCAGCTATTCCCTACATCCCTTAACACTCTCAAAATGCAGAAAACCCTGATGATGAAATAATGCACCTACATGGGGAAGACTAGGCAGAAAAAAGGGATTTTCTTAGGGCTGGTTACACTCAGGAACAGGGTGATGGTTTTGAAAGACAGCTGGAGTTGAAGGGCATCTGGAATTTGTCCCAAATCCACTGAAAATGTTTATCCCATCCTATGGAGACCTGTTAAAAACACAGCCCAGGGGACCAGCACACCCAGAGGCCTCTGTGATGCTTTTAGAATGTTCTCCTGCTCCTCATAATTAAATTCAAGTTACAGAGGCCTGAAGCTGCCAAGATTCAGGCGGGACAAAATATACAACCGCTGGTTCTGTGGAAATAATTTACATTGGAACAGGTCCAGCATTGCTGGGCACTGCAGAACTCAGATAAATGAGCCCTGAAGAAGCAGGAAAAAAGTTGCCAAGTGGTGCAAAACGTGCAAAAATCTGAGCTCAAACTCTGGCAAGCCCTGGAGCTGCTCTGCAGGTAGTAAGTAGCCAGAATTAGGAAGAGTTTTAATGTACCAAGCAGAGAGATTTGATGATAAATTGGATTTTAGGGAGGAATTGTTCCCTGGGAGGGTGGAGAGGCCCTGGCACAGGGTGCCCAGAGAAGCTGTGGCTGCCCCTGGATCCCTGGCAGTGCCCAAGGCCAGGCTGGACAGGGTTTGGAGCACCCTGGGACAGTGGAAAGTGTCCCTGCCATGGCAGGGGTGGAACTGGATGAGTTTAATATCTCTTTCAACCCAAACCAGCCTGGAATTCCATGATATTCCTCCATTATTTTTTGAGGCACAGGCTAGAGGGGCCATGAAAGAACAAGAACCGTGCTGGAGATTTCAGTTTATGGATATGTAAACAAATGCAACTATGCAGAATATAAAAATACTTCTCTTCCTATAACCCAAACACAAGACTATATAACACAGTTATACAGTACATCGTGTTTAACAAGAACATTGAACCACAACTGAAATAAATATTTTCCAGCTTAAAAAAAATTGGCACTGGGAATGGCAAAAACAGAGCCCTGCCAGGCTGGGAGGGATCTCCCACAAGAGTCAGATTGTCTTCTGCAGCCACATCCAGCTCCAAGGACACAGCCCAGGTCTGAAACACAGCCTGGGTTTAGTGCTGCCCTTGATCTCTGCCTGCTGGTAACAGGGTGTTCTGGGATTTTGTGCTTTGTGCTCAGCTAACGACATCCAGATTGTTCTGGGCTCCACATGTTGGGCTCTTTCAGCCGTGCCAGCACAGCTGCTGGTCTCAGATGGTGCTGGGGTGAGATCTGGGTGGAGGGGACAGTGACCTGCAGGTGCTGGGCTCTGCCAGTGTCCAAAGGTGACATTTCAATCCATGGGGAGTCACTTTTCCATGGGGTGACCCGTGGGTGTGAGCTTTTGTCCACAGCTACTAAGCGCAGAAGAGAAGCCTGAAGAAAATGCTCTGTCCGAAGGAAAACCATGAGGGGAGGTGATCCTCTCTATTTTAACTCTTCATTCCCTTTCCTCACCCTCTATTTCCCCCCATAACAGCAATCTCTGGCTTCACCTCCCAGCAAAATTCCCTGGCATGAATTGAGCATGTTTTGTTGCTGAGAACCTTTTTATAGCAGTGGAGATACAGAGAGAGCTGCCCTAGAGCACAGTTACAGCTAGAAAACCTTCGAGCACCTTAACTCTAAATAAATCCAATACATTCCCTTGAATACAGAGCTTTTTAAGGCCCATCTCGCTCTTTTTTCAGGTTCCCATCACCATAGCCCAGCAAGCTTGGAGATTAAATCCTTTGGCTCCCACCCTACGTGCAGCTATCGATGCTTGGACACAGATCAAAGCAAATTTCCACAGCTTTAGGGTACCAGGGATAATTGGAAGAGTTTGATGTGATTGTCCACAGGGTATAACCCTCCTCTGATTTTAGAGCAGATAGAAAATAAATCCAATGCACCAGCAAAGCTCTGCTCTGCTCAGCAGGGCTGCTGCTGGGGTAAAGTGAAGTCAAGCAGGGTTTAGTGGCCGTGTCTCGACTATTTTGTGGTTGTGTTTCTTCCTCCCTTCAGGTGGAGCTGGACAAGCTGCTGGAGGAGGGATTTGGGAGGAATTACAGAATAAACAGGGCTCAGCCAGCCCTGAACAGCACCCCGATGTCTGTAACCTTATACACATACAAATACAGATATTTACAGCTCTCACAGTTCCCTTCAGCCCTGTCCCGGGCACGGTTCTGGGATGCTTTCAGCCTGACCCCATGAGTCCATTCCTGCCCTTCAGGCACACGGACATGTCCAAAACCCCACGTCCACTCCTTCCGTCCCTCCCATTGTCAGGCACAGCCTGACTCACGTCCCTTTCCTTGCTTTCTCTGCTCTCGTGTAATTCCTAAACCACCTTCCTTTCCCCGCTCCACACCCCGATTTATTTTTTTTTCCTAACGGTCACGTCTTCCCCTCCTTCAAAATCATTTTCAGAAAACCCACGTCACCTCGGTTTAATTTAAGCCCCTGAATGTTTATCGCGTGGTTAAATCATTTCCTTCAAGTGAGCTTCAGATGAAGTTGTCACTCTGTCGGAACGCGATGCAATCCCGCAGCGGGAAGCCACAAAAGGAGAGCCCGGTCCCTCGGGAAGTTTGGGTGAACTCTTTGCAAAAATCTGCCGAGCCCACCCCTCCGAGACCTTTATTTCCCCCCGCGGCAGCTGTCATCTGATCCCACGCTTCGGCTTTGAATGGGGCTCTCGCAGGATGCCAGATGTTGCGAACAAAGGTCTAAAAATAATCTTTCCGAGTAATCTTCCCGTCCATCACTCGAGGAGAGCTTGAGCTTTGTGCGAACATGTGAGCCGAGAACCTGATCTAACTTACAGAAGTTCAACAGCAGCTCCCGGCTTCTGCCTGTGGGATTTTTTAATTTTTTGTCCTTCTCCTTTTTTTTTTTTTTTTTTTTTTTTTTCTTTTCCCTTCCCCTTTTCCCTTCCCAGACGCCGCGCAGGGAAAAGCGGCTCAATCCTCTCTCTCCCTCCACGCCTCCCTCCCTCCCTGCCAAGACTCGGAACCTCCTGGATCCAGAGAGCCTTATTTGATCCCTCCCTGGGAAAAAAAATGGATTCCAGGCTGCTGCCGGGGATGAATTTCTGCAAAAATCTCTTCGCTGCAGCCTTGTGCGCCTTGGTCCTGCTGCCGGAGCCGGGCTGTGCCAGGGCTCTGTGGAAACGCGCTCTGCTGAAAATGACCGAGAAATACGATGTGAGTAAGGCCGGGATTTTGGGGAGTTGGGGGAGTTTTTTCCTACGCGCGTGTGGCGTTTTGGGTAAAGGAGTGTTTGGGATCGGCGGGCTGCCTCGGGATAGAAGGGATTGGCGAAGTTTTCCCAGGCTGCGCGGAACTTTTGCCACCTAGCTGCTGCCGGGGGAAGCTTGGGAAGGGATCTGGGAGCTGGGAGAGGGTTTTGGGAGGGTTTTGGGACGGCACCGGTACCTTGGGAACTCCCCAGGGCAGCGGGGGAACGGGGGGATGCAATCCCTGCAGGTCCAGGGATGGGTTTAGTGGGAAGAAAATAATGGGATTTATCCCTTGGAGCGGGGAGGGCTCCCTGCCCGGCTGCTGTGCTGCCTTTTGGGGTAATTTTGGGTAAATACATCCATCTCCCGGAGATAAGGTGCGCTGGAGGGATGGATGGGGGCAGTGCTCGCCGTTCTGTAAATCCCCTGTGCCCGTCACCTTGAAGGGTGGCGACCCGACAAATCCATTCCCGTGGATGGCACATCCCCTGGGAGCCGAGCTGCTGCCCACGCCCTGGCACACACTCGGTGGCACCATCTGTGCCTGATTTTTGGCAGATTTCAGCCTTCACAGCGCTCCCAAAGCCAGCACCCGGAGCGGGAGCGCTGGAACTGCGGCAGCGACAAGTGACGGGCAGGGGAGGGGACGGTGCCGGCTCCTGTCCTGGTGGGGCTGGGCCAAAAGACTCTCAGAGGTGGCCATGGAGGAAATGGAAACGGAAAAAATTGGAAAATTATTTGATAGCTTGGCTTTTAGGACCCGCTGTTTAAAATGAAAAAAAAGGTGTAAATTTGAATTTTTTACTGAATCCATTGAAGTCCCCTCAGACCCCAGCACTGACCCATTCTACCCCCTGAACTGGAAGTCCCCACCAGTTTATTTTCTCATGCTCTGATCTG
The DNA here is from genome assembly GCA_009741485.1 of Malurus cyaneus samueli. Taxonomy (NCBI): domain Eukaryota; kingdom Metazoa; phylum Chordata; class Aves; order Passeriformes; family Maluridae; genus Malurus; species Malurus cyaneus. The sequence continues at coordinate 17,465,884 of CM019224.1, forward strand.
ATTGCACCTTCCAGATATTACGTGTGCATGAACAGCACCTTGGTGCCACATGCGGATTCTTCCATCTGTTTTCTGCAGCTTTTAATCCAAAAAAGGGTGGTTTTGTGCCCGTGACTTTGACAGTGATGTTTGTGCATGGCTGCATTTGGTTTGTGCAATTACTGACTCAGAATTGTGACACACATCCCTTGGCCCTGATGAGTGAACTGAAATGTTGTCTTTTCTCCTCAAAATGTTGCAGGAAACATCATGCATGTATTTGAAAGGATTTTGTAAGAAATTTTCTTCATTACAGCCTCACTCGGGACAGGGAATCCTCTGCTTTGTATTTTAATAGGAAAATGATGATATAAAGAACTGCATTTCCTGCAAAATCCCTCACTGGGAAATGCATTTATTCCTATATTCTCCTGCCATATCTCAAAGTGAAGCTCAGATTTAACAGGAGCCGTGAGGTGAATGACCCAGAGAGACAGGGCAGGGGCAGAACAGGAATTTACACGTTGATCCTCAGATAAGGAGCGCTGCCGAGGCGAAGAGCCGGCTCCCCCGAGGATATTTCCTCTCCTCTCACCCTGCTCTTCTTCAAAGGGCTGTTTCTCCTGGCAGCCCCGGATCCAGGTGCTACCGACCTGGCGAGCTCAGCTGGGATTGCTCGAATTGACAGAAACATCGATCCAGGGAAAATAGAAAATGCTTTTCTTTCTCCTCAAAGCCCTGTCTGGGGGAAAGCGTTCACTCTCCATCCCCTTCTCCACCAGGAGCTGTTCTGGCAGCCCCTCTGATTTCTCAGAGAGATGTTTTCCTTCCTGCCAAAATCAGGGAAATCAGAGCAGTGGATTTGTGAGGCACTGGGATGGAGGGATGGCAGATGGAGGTGCCTGTGACAGCCACAGGGGACAGGGGACACGGCCACCCCCCTGAGACCCCCAAAAAGACACGGAGGAGGCAGCTCAGGGAGGGTTACAGCAGCAGGAGCATCCAGAAAAGCTGAGTGCAGAATGACAAGCAGGGGTGAGGATGAGGAGCTGGCTCAGGGTCCTGCCAGGGGGTTTATTCAGGTGCCTGAGGAAGGTGTTGGTGGGCAAGGAGGGGTCAGATGGGGATGGAGAAGGGAGAAAGAGGGATTGCAGTGAGGAGAGAACCTGGCGGTGACATTTAAAGCTGGGCTTCCAGCTTTAACAAATCCCTGTGGTTTACAGCCACAGGCACTCTCATCCAGCAAATTTAGCAATTCACAGCTGGTGTTCTGCAGGGACTGCTCCCAAAGGGCAGAGGGAGGGAGCAAAGTGGGACTGGGTTCCAGTTCCTCATGAAAACACCCCTCATGTCTGTGGGGAAAGCTGGGCCAGGCTGGGTTTCATTCCGCTGTCCACTGCAGCAAACCTTTCAGAAAAATCCCAGCCTCCTTTTAAAAATTTCCAGAAGTGAAGAATTCCCCTCAGCTGCTGTAATGCTCTCCCAAGGATTCACTCACCTCACAGCCAGAAATCAGCCCTAAAGGTGCCCTCCTGGTGGACAGGATATTCCTGCCCCACATCCACCTCAGCCTCCCCTCAGAACTTGCACACACACACACAAACCTTGCTCTGTATTCCCTGTTTTCCAACCTTTTAATCATGATTGTGCATCTTTTTGGAGCCCTCCCTCATCCTGCAGCATCCTTCCAGCTGCAAACGGCACAAACCCGGAGCCAACAGCCGGAAAATGTTATTCCCAAAGTATTATTCCCAAAATATTATTCCCATTGATTTGGTCTCATCCTTTAGATAGTTTAACCTGCCTTCAGTCTGATTTTTGCCACTTTGATCACCACTGACATGTGATTTTCCAGGTCTTGAGGATTCTGAATTCCTCCTGTGTATTTTTTTGTCAAAGGAGATGTGGTTTATGGCCAGTTTTTGGGAGTACCTGCCAGGGCCAGAGCTGGAGGCTGGAATAAACCTCATGTGTTAAATCAAGGGGCTCCATGCAGAATAAAAATTATCAGAGAAACAGCTCAGGGAGCAGCTGCAGGCACAAATAACAGGACAGATCTGGGATTTTGGGAAGGCAAACTGCATCCCTCAGCTGCTCTTGAAATCTTGGGTGAGACTCAGTGATTCCATTCAGCTTTTTCCCCATCTTTGTTGACTGCCAGGGCTCCTCAGCTGAACCCGGAACTTTTCCCCTTGCTTTGTTTCTGGATATCTCTAAGGCAGATGTTGTCATTAAATGATTTAATATGTCTCCCTGGCATTGAAAAATCTTCTTAAAGGAAGAAATTTTCACTGTCTTCGCACTCTGTAAAAATAATAAATCAGAGCCAAGCTGTGAACTTTGGGAAAGCTTTTAAAAAAACCTTACAACCCAACCCTGGGGACATCCTTAACCAGGTTATTCTGGGGAATTAGGGAATTCTGTTTCCCACTGAGGTGGTTTGTGCACACATAAACAATGGTTTTATTAGACCAAATAAGCAGAATATTCTTATTTCAAAAGAAACAGGGTTCTGAGCAATAGGTGACCAGAGAAAATGGGCAGGGAGGTCACGAGGTACAAAGTTATTTGGCCACAACTGTTTTATTGTTCCCCAACGGAAACTTCATTCACAGAGACAGCTGTTGGTCGCAATTTTGGCCTCTCGGTTTCTGAATCATCAGTGAAGCAACTGCAGGAATTGTCTGGTGGTTTTTTCATAGATCCATTAGCTGCCAGTTTTATTTTGGCCTCGCTTCCGCGTGCAGATGACCTTTCAAATGGAATAGTAAACTGTGACCTTCCAGGAGGAGTACTCCCTCCAACAAGGAGTGTTCCAACTCCTCCTGCTCAGTGTTTGGAACTGCCCTGATTTACTGTTCAGTGCTCCCTCATATCCCAAAATTATACCTGCTCTGAGAATTTCCTCTATTTAAAATCTACAACACCCCCCAAAAAAGTGTACTTTCAATATCTTCAATTTTAAAACATTTCAAATTGGGGGTGTTTGCAGCTTTTGAGGAGTGGACTGATATGCGATCTTGCACCTTGAGCATGGAAACATCACCAAAATCAGTTTCTTCCAAACTTTTTTTCTCCTTGGCCAGTTTTTGGGAGAATCCATGTGGGACCAGGCTGTTGCCAAAGGCACGGAGCCTTTGGGGGTTCAGCAATAAGGATGGAGAAGGATGTGGTTACAGAGGGCTGTCCACCTCACCTCCAATTTCCCCATAGCTTGGTGGTGAAACTTCCTACAGTCTCCTGGGGCACAGTTGCACCATGTTTTTTCTTGGAATTACAGCCCAAGTTTCTCATCACTGATTTGGTAACACAGCAGTGATTGGGCCAAGTGGATATTTATGTATTTATATATCTATACATTTGTATATTTATATTTTATATAGTTGTATATTATATTATTTTTTTATATTTTATATATTTCTATCTTTATTTCTTTTAATATTTTTTAGATATTATTTGTATATTATGTATTTTATAATATATATATTCTATATTTTATATATTATATAATTTTTTTGTTGTTGTTGTTTTTTTTTTTTTTTTTAAATACACTTATGGCTCTTACCAGGCTGCTTACGAGGCCGTGGCAGTGCTCATTGCACACCTCTGGCTCAGTGTTGATCTCTTTTTAAAGTGCAAATCAGGAATCCATCTTTTACCTTTATTAGGGCCTATAAATGCTCCTGGTAAAACCCCTGTGCCTGTTCATCCCTTTCACATCCCCCTTGTCCTGTCAGTGTGCAGGGAGCAGCTCAGCTCCTTTCTGCTGCAGCCAAACACGGCCTCATTGTCTTTGGGATGAAGCTGTCATGGCCCTCAGATCCCACCCAGATCATCCCATGTTTGAGAAATTATGTCCAATTTAACAACCCAGAGCTCCACAGGGACAGGTTTCCCTATAAATTCTGGTCCAGGAGAAGGTGATGGAGGTAGAAGGAGCCCACTGAGGAGAGCGGTGCTACATTTGTTCCACATCCCAAAACAGCACATTGCCACCATTTCCGCTGCTTCCCTACCAAAGTGCTCCACTGTTGTCATCATCAGGGTGCCTGGAACTTTTCATTTCCCAGACACTTTAAAGGATTTTTTTTTTAACCTCCTGATTTAAAATCTTAATTACGAAACAAGTTCCACATGATAATTTAGTGATTATTGGATGTTTCCAAAGTAGTGCCCTGAGGGGATCACACAGTGCTGGGGGAGCTGCACAGTTCATTCTGAACACTTGAAAACCACTCTGAAACCCCTTTTCTCCTACAGCTGCGGGATGTTCAGCACTCACCTTACCCCAAACCTGACTTCCTTTTCTTCTCTTTGCAAGGATTATGAGTACCCTCTTCATTCTCACAGCTCCCACTACCCCAAGAGTGACCGGTGCCCGCCGCCGCCGCAGAGCCTGCCCGAGCGCGCCTGCGAGGTGCCCAGCTGCCGCTCCGACTCCGAGTGTGAGCGCCACAAACGCTGCTGCTACAACGGCTGCATCTACGCCTGCCTCGAGTCCGTGCAGCCCCCGCCAGGTACGGGCGCCAGGGCAGGATGGGAGGGAGGGAAACGTGCAGGGATTTGGGGGGGTGGTGGTCATCCCGTGTGCGCCGTGGAGTGGTCACTCCATGGTCATATTGTGTGCGCCGTGGCATGGTCACCCTGTGTGCCATGGTGTGGTCACTGTGTGTGTGCCGTGGTGTGGTCACCCTGTGTCACCCTGGTGTGTCACTGTGTGTAGGCCTGTGTGTGGTCACTGTGGTGGCCATGTGTGGTCACTGTGTGTGTGCCATGGTGTGGTCACTGTGTGTGCCATGGTGTGGTCACCCTGTGGTCACCATGGTGTGGTCACTGTGTGTGCCGTGGTGTGGTCACTCTGTGTGCCGTGGTGTGGTCACTGTGTGTGTGCCATGGTGTGGTCACTGTGTGTGTGCCGTGGTGTGGTCACCCTGTGGTCACCATGGTGTGGCCACCCTGTGTGCCGTGGTGTGGTCACTCCGTGTGTGCCAAGGCGTGGTCACCCCATGTGTGCCATGGAGTGGTCACCCTGTGGTCACCATGGTGTGGTCATCCCATGTGCACTGTGGCATGGTCACCCCGTGGTCACCCTGTGTGCACCGTGGTTGATCATGTGTGCCATGGTGTGGTCACTGTGGCATGGTCACCCCATGTGCACTGTGATGTGGTCACCCTGTGATCATCCCATGTGCATCATGGAGTGGTCACTCCGTGTGCACCGTGGTTGATCACCCCTTGTGTGTCATGGTGTGGTCACCCTGTGATCACCCTGTGGTCACTGTGGTTGGTCACCCCGTGTGCACCATGGCATGGTCACCCCATGGTCACCCCGTGTGCACTGTGGTGTGGTCACCCTGTGGTCATCCCATGCACACCATGGAGTGGTCACCCCATGGTCACCCCATGTGCATTATGGCGTGATCATCCCATGTGTGCAGTGGTGTGGTCACCCCGTGGTCATCCCATGCTCATCCCGTGTGCACCATGGAGTGGTCACCCCATGACCACCAAGACACCGGGGCTGGGGTGGGAGGTTTGGGTGAGCATTGGGGATGGGGTTCAGTGCCTCACTTCTGGGTTCTGTGGGGTTGAGGGGTTAAAAGGGTGTCTGAGGCTCACTGGTGTTGGGAAATTTCTGCCCAGTCAAATAGTGGGAGTCACTCACGGCCAGTTCTTTCCTTGGGATGGCATTTTCTGTGTCCCTGGATCCCTGGGAGTGTCCAAGGCCAGGCTGGATGAGTCTTGGAGCAGCCTCATTTAGGAAAAGTGTTCCTGCCCATGGCAGGGAATTGGAATGAGATGATTTTTAAGATCCTTTACAACCCAAACCTCCAAACCTTTCAGTGATCCTACATTTCTAAATTCAGGAAAAGAAGCAATCCCAGCGTGAATCAGTGCTGACAGGAGTGAGGCAGACACCTCAGCAGATCCCATGGGAATGGGGAACAGCAGCTGTTTGGCCTTTACAACCCCAAATCCTTGTGGCCCTGGGTGGCCTCTATGGCTCCCTTGCCACTGGGACAACGAGAGCACGAACAGAAATCAAAATCAGCTCCCTCCATCAGGCCTTTTCATAGACCCTTAGAGGAAATCCATGATTTCCCCATAGCTCTGTGCCCTGTGGCTGCTCCATCCTCTGTTCCTGGTTTCTCATTTCTGTCTCTGCAGTCTTGGACTGGCTGGTTCAGCCCAAACCCCGCTGGTTGGGAGGCAACGGGTGGCTCTTGGATGGCCCTGAGGAAGTCTTACAAGGTACAGGACATTTTTCTGTCTCCTCTTCAACATCCATCATCATACAAAGGCTATTTAAATAATAATTTATCATTTAAATAATAATTTGATAAATCCCCCGTACACAGAGCTTGTCTGGGATGTTGGGTATTTGTCTGGAGTTTCCATAGGAATAACTCTGTGTGGTTCTGTGTTCTGGCACAGTAAATAAATGACTTTTTATAGGTACAGATTATCCAGCAGAGCAACAGGAATGCTGCAGGGAGCTGGGCTTGTACTCATTTTTCAAATAATTGGAGATATATCTTTGTTTTAGGAAAATGCTCTGTCGTCATACCCATATTTTCTGGCAACTTCCTGATAGGCTGTGGGTGGATTTGGGATGGGAAATACTTGAATCCAGAGTGGCCTCATCACCCAACTGCCCTGGGTGGGGCTGGGGCTCCTGGATCTGAAGGGTGCTTTGAGCAGGAGCTGCTCCAGATTTGGAGCATCAAAGTTTGGAGGTTGATAATAAGATTGAGCTTCTCAGGTTAATTCCTGAGGATTTTAATTAATTTTTTCCAATAGAACTGAAATAAGCAGGGAGTAGGTAGGTGGGAAGAGAAGTTTTCTTCTGTGAGACATTCCCAGATGTACGGACACCTGAAATTCTTGAGTTATTCATGGAAATGTTAACCCAGCTTTTGATCAGCTTCAGTCAGAGTCAGGTGGTGCCAATAAATTCCCTGCTCTGGTCTCACACAGATGGTGTCAGACTCACCGAGCCTCCACTCTCATTTATTATGGAAACTCCGAGTTCTTGAAGGGAAAATTCTGCCTCCAGCTCACTGGAGCTGCACAGCCAGAAATGAGATCAAACTGGTTCCTCCTCATCCGTCCTTGTCGTGCTGATATGATTTGTTCTGATCTGAACACCTCCATCTCAGCTCGAGGGAGCAATTAGGGAAATCAGAGCCATCACTCATGGTGTGAGAATTGCAGCAGAGAGCCTTGGAATTAAAATCCTACAAATGAGAGGGTGCAGTGGCCCTGCAAAGTCTGTGCCTTCAATGGCCCCAAACTCGGCCTGAGTCCTGCTTTACCTTCCCTTTTTGTGCTGTAGTTTCTGCTTGTCCCAGCTCAGAGAGATGAATCCTCTGTTTGGGACAGGGGTGGCACTGCCTGGCCCCGCTGTGGGTCACACCTGGGTTTGGGGTCAGCAGCAGCACTGCCAGCTCCCTGCTCACCATCCCAAATCCCTCAGCCAGCCCAGAGCCCTGGCTGGGACATCCTGGAGGGAATGAATCCATAGAGGGGTCACACTGGGAGGTGTCCACCGCCAGGATCACACAGACCCCACACACCGGGCTGTGGGGAGGGGGTTGTGTGGGGAATGGGGCCGAGCTGCACTGCCCATGGAGGAGACATCAGCTATGGGTAAGGGGTGAGTGGGGTCACCGGGACAGGATGGGCTGGAGGGGTCATTTCTGGCTGGGACGGTCCGGAGGGTCAGCTCTGGGTGAGGTGTGAACAGGGTCACCTGTCCACCCAGGATGGTCCAGAGGAGTCAGTTTTGAGTGAGGTGTGAATGGGGTCATCTGCTGGCCAGGATGGGCTGGAGGGGTCTGGATGCTCCAGAGGGGTCAGCTCTGGGTGAGGTGTGAATACAGAGGGGATGGGAATGGGATCACCTGTCCATGCAGGATGGTCCGGAGTGGTCAGTTCTGGGTGAGGGGTGAGCAGGGTCACCTGTGCACCCAGGATGGTGTGGAGGAGTCAGCTCTGAGTGAGGTGTGAATGGGGTCACCCATCCATCCAGGACAGTCCAGAGGGGTCAATTCTGGCCAGGACGCTCCAGAGGGGTCAGCTCTGGGTGAGGTGTGAGCAGGGTCACCCATCCACCCAGGACAGTCCAGAGGGGTCAGTTCTGGCCAGGAAAGTCTGGAGGGGTCAGCTCTGGCCAGGACAGTCCAGAGGGGTCAGTTCTGTGTGAGGTGTGAATGGGGTCACTCATCCACCCAGGACAGTCTGGAGTGGTCAGTTCTGGCCAGGACAGTCCGGAGGGTTCAGCCCATGCCACCCCCGATGGGAAGCACTCTGGGGGGAGATGCAGGACCAGGACCCGTGTGTCCCTTTTGTCCCCGTGGGTGTGACACCGGCACTCTGTGATCCCTCTATCCCTTGCAGCAGAGGCGTGCAGCACCACGGAGGATGGGGATGAACCCCTGCACTGCCCCACGGGCTACGAGTGCCACATCATCAACCCAGGGAACACCGCCGAGGGCATCCCCAACCGCGGCCAGTGCATCAAACTCCGCGGAAACCCAGGTCAGTGCTCCTCCTCCTCATCTCCCTGGGGGCACAAACACAGGGATGGCACCGGGACATCAGCACTGTCCCCTGGTGGTGCCAGCAGCAGCGCCAAAATTTGGATTATTTATCTGTTACTGAGTTTTGGATTCTGGGTTTTGCCTCCTGACTTTGCTTTCTGCATCCAAAGCATTGTTCTCCTTATTCTGCTGACATGTTTGCCCAAAAAAAAAAAAAAAAAAAAAAAAAAATTATCCAGGCCACGGTATTTTCCAGGAAAGCTCATAAGATGTTTAGGTATTCACTGAATAGTAGGATGTGTGCATTGGCACTGGGCTGCAAATCAAGAGAGATCAAAATCCATTTTGCCGTTTGGGCACTGTAAAAACCAGAGGAAGCACCAAACCAGATCTCTGAGCTGCTTCCACGACAAATTAAGAGTTTTTTTCCAGAGCTTTTGGATCATCTCTTGTGTAAATTTTTTTTTAATAACACCCACAGCACCCAATGCAGTGTAGAACTGTGGGGGTCTTAGACATGAAATGTTTCTGAGAGCTGAAATAATCACATAAATGGCAAACAGAGCAGCCTAGATGGAACCTGAATTGTGTCAAATAACTCACAGAAGGCCTGAAATGTTACCCAAATTTTATTTCATTTGGTTTGTAGCTACTGAAGAGATCATAACCTGCTCTTAAGGCAAATGGTTTGTGCCCACAGAGCTCAGAAATTTTGCTCCTTCTGAGATTTTTATCTTGCTCCTTGTGAGATTTTTATCTCCAAATCTCCGGTTTCTCTGTGCTGTACAGAAGGGCAGAGTTTAACACAGAAAATGAAGGCTGCCCGGGTGTGTTCTCACCTTCTTTTCCCTTCTTTTCCAGATGGACACAACCTGAGGCATAAGTATTACAAGGAATATTTTGGTAAGCTGCTGGCATGGAGTGGTTGTTATTTTTAAGCTTTATGGTTCTTGAAGTGCTTACAAGGAATTTGCTCCTTATGAAATGAAGGCTTGTACGCAGAAAAAAAAGAGATTTTTTAGCCTCAACTCTCTGTGCTTTGGTCATGATTTTATTTTGAGATCTGCAATGTCCTGACTGTGAGAATCAGAATTTTCAGCTGTGACAGAGTGAGTTAAACGGTGCAGCTTTCTGCCAGGGGAGCCACCCAACCCAATAATCCTTTGTTATTTTTAAGCATATTTTTGGAGCATTGCTCTTGGCCCAGCACTCCGTGCAGCTGAGCACAGAGCTCTGTCAAAAGCAGGGTTTTGTGCCGTGGTGAGAAATCAGGGATGGCTGGAGCCTGGTGAATCCATCCCTGGGTCTCAAAGAGAGCAGGAGCATCTCCCAGATTTTTTCCTCAGAACCTCAGAGCTCCTGGTTTCTCCCTCTGGGTGTGGGACAGGCTGGAAGTGATGTTTGGATATCACCAAACAGCATCTTTGATATGTTTAAACCCACAAAAAAGCCAAATTTGGCCAGTTTGGCTGATAAAACTATGAAATATTTCCTTTCCTCTATTCCAGTGTGAACCACGCCAGAGAGCTGCTCAATAATGAGACCAATAAAACCTTCCTGCTGGGAGAACCTGGAGACAAATTTGCCCCAACCTGAGCTAAAAACTGCCTTTACTGCTGTTTGTTTTACAGGGAGCAATTCCAACAACGTGGTCGGCTACGTGAAAAACCAGCAGAAGCATTTGGACTAATTGAAGGTGTGCCTGGGTGAGTGCCCTGCGAGGGAAGGGTGGAAATAGCTGCTGCTCAGAATGCAATTATTCTGAGAAATTATTATCTGAGGGTGGTATTTCCTCTGAGCACAACTCTGCTGTGAGGACAGCACCTTAAAATTCAGTACAGGTGCACGAAACACTCTCATTCAAAGATTGATTTCTTTGAAAAGCCTTTGCTTTGTGGGTATTTAGAGGATGGAAGGATTTTTAGAATGATAAAAAATAATGCTGCAGAACTTTGTGTGCATTAAGACATTCAACTTTGTGTTTTTCCTAATGCAGGTGTAAGTGGTCCTGCCAGACAAATTAAAAAGCTGTTTATTCTGGCCTGACTGCAAAAAGGGTCAGTCGTGCAAACGCTTCAGCACATGGGGGATTTTGTGGGGTGATTTGAAGTGTGTGAGCAGTTGTGCTGAGCACAAAGCACACAGACCTGACCAGAGCTGAGCCCACGGCCAAAGCTCCAAAATTTTATCAGCCTTGCACTGGGCAAGAATGGAAATGTTTACTACACCAAAGGTTTTGTCCCAAGATGGTTTTCTCAACACTTTCAGCTTCACTTTAAGATTAACTTTAGCTCAGCTGGGAGTTGTGAAAACAAAGCAGCTCAGTGTCTTCCTGAACCCACATCAGGCTGGCTGTTAAAATTACTCAGCTACTTAAAACAAGTTCTGTGCAAACATCCCAGGAAGGATAAATATTTTAATTCCTTTTTTTTTTTTTATTCCTTTTGTTTGGTTTTCTCTCAGCTGGACCACTCTGTCAAGGAATGCTTTACCCAGCAGCTTTCTCTTCTGGAAGAACTCAGATCTCCACCAGCACATCTCCAGCATCCCCCTGATCCCTGCACTTCACTGACAGAAAATTATTCAAGAACAGGATGAGTCCAGATTTAACCCTGCCAGGAGGGGCAGAAATGTGATCCCCTGGAGGAAACCACGCTATTTCAAGTTAAATTAATCAGCTGTCCTTCCCAAGGGAAATACAAACACCTCCAGGGCATCCCTGTGAGCCCCAGGGCTGCTGGCACAGACCCTCTGCCTTTTTTTTTTTTTGTTTTTTTTTTTTTTTTTTATGAGCTTCTTGTGTGACAAATTCAGATTTCAGGCCTGCGAACACAAATCAATGTTACTGAAATGATGTCAGAATTCTGCCTAAATGTCATATCTGAGTTTTTTTAAGTAGGTGAGCCTCGAGAGGTTCTCTGGATCACATCCAGTGCCTGCCTCACTCGAGTAACCACTTTAAAGCAGCCTTTTCAAAAGCTTAAAATTCACAGCAACCTGCAAGTTTCTTCTTTTCCTGTTTATATCCAGATTTCAGCAGGTTTGACACCCGCTCTAAATGCCTAAACCCGAAGCCTTAAGAATTTGAGGAAGTCTAACTAGGAGAAGCCTAATTTTATGAATATTTTTAAAATGTTATTTCCTTCTTAATTCGCCTCAGTCTGGTGAGCTGCAGATCGAGAGTCAACAATGGAACAGATTCCTTTCCACAATATCCAAGCAGACACACAAATGCATGCCAGGCTTTGTAAGGTGCTGGTTTTAGCACAGTTATACTCACAAATTCTGTGTTTTTGCACTGTGAAACCTCACCAAGAGGGCTGAAGTCTGGGTAATTTGTTAAATGTGTTAGAAAAGCAAACCCAGGATAAATTTGTGTGAGGAAAAGGGTTGTGTGGCAGGTGGGCCACTGCTCCTCAGAAATCCTGTAGCTTTGTGTTGACTTCCAGAAATCCTTAAGCTCTGATTTATTTGCATTTGTCCCTCACAGCTTCTTTTTTTTGTTCAGCATTATACACCAGAAAACACATTTTCTATGAACATTTTCCTTTCCTGTGGCAGCCCTGCATGGACAGCTGCATTTATTGAACATTAAATCAGCATTTTAATTTGCACAGCTCTGCACATAAACACCCAACTCCCAAATCCAGGTGCCTGACTCCACTCACAAAACACAAGATTTTTTTAATTAAAATTGATTATTTTATTTTTATTTTTATTATTTAATTTTATTATTATTTTTATTTCAAATTTTAGTTTAATTTTTATTTTTATATTTTTTTTTGTTATTTTTACTTTTATTTCATTTTTTTTTGTTTATTTATTTTTTTCCACTCACTCAAGGGTTTAAGCCAAACCCTGTAAAACCCTTGATACTTCACCCATGCCATTTGCAGCTGGAGAGGTGGCAGATGCCAAACTGCTCTCCTGTTTCCTGCTCCAAACACAGGCCCTGGTGCTTTATAAATGAACAGCTGAAGGGCTCCACATTTTCCTAAATCTCTTCATCTCCTGAACTCACTTTTCCATGCCTTTTTGCAAAGTGAAAATCAAATAAAACGCGCAAGCACACATATTGGACGAGTTATTTCGTAGAAATTTTAACTCTAAAATGAGATTTTAATTCTTGGTTTGGGGTGGGAGGGAGCGCTTAGATGCTGATGCACCTTCCACAGACCGGGACTGTCCCAGCTCCCATCCATATTTTATAATTCTAATCTCCGTTTAAATCAAAAACTTCCTATTTGTGCTGTTCCAGCCTCTCTCCTCGGTGCTGCTCAGTGAAATGCAGTGATTTTTTCCTGCATTAGGGCTACCTACAGCGAAAATAAAAGACTAAAGTCGAAATTCGTCGGATTAAATGAGACAGGAGTGCCCTTCAGTGGTCACTGCTAAGCACAAACGAGTAATTTTCCCAACCGTGTTCACTGTTAAAAAATCAGAATTTTAAATAATTTACCTAAAACCTTGTGAGGAGCTAGCTGAAAAATTTGTGTTAGACATTCACAAATTTGAAATATTTAAACTTCAAATCTTAGCCTGATCTCTCAAATCAGCCCAAATTATTCTTAATTTGAGTGGACACATTCACTTCAGTGTCTGTTTTTTTCTGTAGCTGCAGAAGCACACACCTGACCACCTTGGGTGGGACGAAAGAGGCATTTTCTGCTTGCAAAAAGAATTTTTGAAAGTTGCTTTTCCGAAAAGAATCAGAAAGGAAAAGTGACAAATGAATAATTGGATGATAAATTTCTGTTTACTGGGTGCAATCGAAGCCATCACCCTTCTTCGTGGTGCTATAAAACTCGTGTTTTTTTTGTTTTTTTAGTTAATTCTAGCTCTAAATTATCAAACTCAGAAACAAAAGCCACATTTGGGACTTGTCAGAGCTCAGTGTTTTCATCCCTCAGATGCTGAAATGAGAACACAGCCTGAGCAAGCTGCCCTCTCTCCAAAGACAGATGATTTATCAGCAGCCTGAGCCCCAAATCACAGATGTGGAGTTTTTTTGGGGTTTCCACGAACATTTTGGTGCTATGATGACCCTTTTTGTGTCCCTGAGCTCTGACAATGCCCACAGCCCCAAACCCTCCCTGCTTTGTGCCCCTCTGGTGCTCAGACACGTTCAGGTTCTGCTTTGGTGCTCAATAAAAAGTCACTCGTCTGTTTTACAACCCTGCCTGGTTTCTGTGGTGTCTTCTTGATGCATTTTCAGCTTTGGATTGTGAGAAAAAAAAGGAAAAATCTTCTAAATTTTAGTTGTTGGGAGAACTCAAGGCCTTGGATTATGAAAAAAGGGCAAATCTTCTAAATTTTAGTTGTTGTGAGAACTCAGATACATCTTTGGATTATGAGAAAAAGGGCAAATCTACATTTTAGCTGTTGGGTGAACTCAAGGCTTCGGATTATGAGAAAAAGCAAATCTTCTAAATTTTAGATGTTGGGAGAACTCAAGGCTTTGGGTTATGAGAAAAAGGGCAATTCTTCTAAATTTTAGTTGTTATTAGAACTCAAGGCTTCAGATCATGAAAAAAAAAGGCAAATCTACATTTTAGTTGTTGGGAGAACTCAAGGTTTAGGATTATGAAAAAAGGGCAAATCTTCTAAATTTTAGTTGCTGTTAGAACTCAGCACAGGCACGGGGAGGCAAAAGTCACTTTGCCCACTAAAGGGAGGTGACAGACCCCAAAAAACCCCTGTCCCCTCTCAGAGGGGTCACTTTGGTGGGTCAGACCCCCAATTTTGGCCCCTGCCAATTTTTATAGACCTCACAAATATGTCTGGAATTCCCCAATAAGAAACCAAAAGCTTTCATTAAATCCCCTCTTCCTTCCCAATTTCACACTTGGGGACATATCTGAGGATTTTCCTCAACCTTTATGGACAAAACAGAAAAGAAATGTTGCTCTAAACTCTGTTCTTTGCTTTTAGAACCAGGAGCAGTAGAAGTTCTGCCCAAGAAAATCCCAACCCTGAAGAGAAATATTTGGATTTTTGGGTAGCAACATACTCCATTCTACCCATGCAGCAGAGTTTTTTTTTCCCTCAAGGTGGCACAAGAGGAACAAAAGTGTAACGAGCCCCGTTCTGGCAGGGCAGCGATTTTGAACTTTGAACTGAATTTTGAACAGAAAATTTTGAACTGAAAGCAGCACTCTGCCCTCACAGCAGCATCCTTTCGGGCTCAGAGAATGGCTCCTTTGCTTGTGTGTCTTCACAACAGATATTTTCTACTTAAAAGACACCAAAAAAAAGGTTTTTGAAATAATCTACTTAGAAGTGGAGCTTTATTAACCAATTAAATAAGAAATATTGTAAGGGCTCTGTAATTGGGCTGCGTGTTATGGGTTTATAGTGTGAAAATGACAGAGTGAGGAAATACAGCTCGAATTACTGTTTTCTTAGCATTATAGCCTTGATTCGGTTCATTCCCAGCGTTTTCTGAGCCATGGGGTAGCAAAATACATTAATTTTTCATTAGGTTTCCTAGCAGGCAGAAACCAACAGCAGCAAGAAAATGAAACTTGAGTCCGTTCAGCGATTTCTCAGAGTGAGTGGCGAACAACTTTTCTTTCTGCACTTATTCCACTTCATCAAATATAATTTCCCACAACAAAACGGAGGGAACATAAAGATGAGAGGGAGGATGTGGTCTCGAGCCTCAAACACACTCTTCCTCCCCAGCTGCCAGTTTTTTGGATAATAAAAACCGATTTTTAGGGTGCATTATTACGCTCATCAACTCGTTTTTCTCCTTTTCCGTGCCCTGTTTGCCCTGGAATTTCTGTCAGTGCATTGTTCCCCCTCCCTAACCCAGGGTGTGGCCTCTTGGCCGTGTGGATTCTGGATTTTTGTCTCTACAAGCAGCAGGTCTGTGCCAGGAGGATGAAGTTAAATAAGGAAAGCACCATCCTGATGCTCAATTAGCCACGGTGGCTAATGAGAGCCACGCTGGGGTTGCCCAGACCATGCCATGCGCAGCACAACCCCTCGTGGGGATGCTCCTCGTGGGGAGCAGGGAGAGGATTTGGGGTGAAAAAAAGCAAGAAAAAAAACAGAAATTTTCTTCCCAGCTGCCTGCATAGGTGCAAGACGTTTCCCACCGCTTTTCTGGCAGAAACACGAGGATTTGGAGGATCCTACGACTCTGGTGGCTACAAAGGTGCTCAGGTGGGCAGGAGGAGGAGTTCCCTGGCAGGGCAGGAGCTGGATGTGCCCCAAATCCTCAGAAAAGCAGCAGAAGGAGCATAAATGAGCTCAGACAGGCTCCACCTCCGGATCCCCAAACATTTTAGGAAGATCCGAACCCCTCTGCACCTCCGGGCTGCTCCAAGCCCTTTCCTAAACCCTGGGCAGGGCCTGGGTGTGCGATTCCCGAAAATCAGAGCCCGGCCTTATCCCTGGATCCTTTCCCACGGGAAGGAGCGCTGTTTGAACCACGCAGGAACTTCCTCCCTCCCTCCTTCCCTCCTCCTGACACATGCAGCTCGGATCCTTGCGAAAGCGTTGCTCAATCGGGTTTTACAGATCCCGGCTCCCGGCAGGGCGGGTCCCCATCCCTTCTTTTCCTCCTCAAGTTGGGAACTCTTCCCAGCCTCTCCAGAGGGACAGGGGGACTTTGGGGTGTCCCGGGGGCTGCTCAGCTTTGCCCTGGTGGGAGATGTAAAAGGAAAGATTTAAAATGTTCAACGAAAAAAAAAAAAAAAAAAAAAAAAAAAAAAAAAAAAAAAAAAAAAAAAAAAAAAAAAAAAACAGCAATTCGGTGAGGAGCGCGTTTGGGTACTGCGGGTCTGGGGTCTCGGTGCCATCGCGGTCCCGGTGTCACCAACTCCATTGTGCTCTGGAGGAAACTCTTCTCCTGCAGAAAACCCCACGTTTATTTTTCTCCGGCTGGGAGTGATATTTATTCCCTCGACGCGGTTTTTACTGTCGGAGGGGGATTTTACCTCCCCGTTTACACCTCGGGGACAGTTTAAGGGTGAGCAAATCCCGCAGTCCTGGTGCCCGGAGGAGGATGTGGGGCAAAACAGAGAAGGATTCTCCCTGCCAGGAGCCATAAATCCTCGGGAATGATGGAACTGCTGAACTTTATCCATCGGGGAATCACAGAATATCCCGAGCTAGCAGGGACCTGCGGGGATTATTGAGGTCCAGCTGTGGGCACTGAAGTCCAAGTTTAGCTTGGGATCCACCTTGAAAGCACAAATGAATATAATGTTTTTTTTTATAAAAGATATCACACATCCGTGCCCTCAAATGCTGTGAGCACTCCTAAAAGCCGGCCTTGTGCTGACTGGAGCGTTTCCCAAGGAGGAACATCCAGGCTGGCAGTTCACAAACAGGCTCAGCACACCGTGTCACCTGTCCTGCCCCTATTCCCCGGCCAAACACCTTCCCCGCCGCTCCTCCCGCCGCAATCCTCGGCAGGGCGGAGGGTTAAACCTCAACCTGCTCTTCAGGTGCCGCTCCCGCAGCTTCAGCCGGCTGTCCTGGTGTGGCAGCGCGGTGCCCAGCGCTGCCAGGCTCCCCGGCACAGGCTCCGATGGGCGCAGCTCCGCGGGGAGGCTCGGAAGGCTCTCCCCTTCCTCCGGCACCGAGGCGGGACTTGGCGGCAGGTGAAGGTGCCTGTCCCCGCAGGTAACCGGCCCCGAGCCGCCGGGAAAGCCCAGCCAGCCCTGCCGATAGCCCCGATCCCATCCCGCTGGCCCCCGGGGGCTCTCCCCAGCGCGGGGATGGGCGAAGGGAGTTTGGCCAAACTCTTCCAGAAAAGATCGCTGCTCCGCTTGGTGCAGAAATACCAACCCCTGGGAAGCGGCGAGGCGGAAGAGGAGGTGAGGATTGATTGCCTGTTGCTCTTGCACGGAGCTGCTGACACAGTTTGTGCCGTTTGGGGTTGATTTGGTGGGTTTTCCTGCTTTGTCCCGCCGGTGACTCCAGATCGCTGTGGCCGAGCGGCTCCCGGGGATGAGGTGGTGGATGGTGTTTATCGGGAGCGGGGAGCGATGGGGAGCCTTGTTTGGGTGTGATAACCCAAAAACACGGGGCTGGGAACCGAATCGTGCTCAGGAACAGCGTTCCCTGCTCGGAGGAGGCTCCGCATTGAGGCAGAGCCCTGGAGCGCTGCTGCGGGGGCTGTGAGAGCTCTCTGGAGCGTGGGCACGGGAATAGAGAGAGCTGGGCTAAGCCTGGCCCCAGGGCAACCCTGCCCCAGCGCTGGGCACTGCCAGAGGGCTCTGACCAACTGTGACCGCCCAGTGCCTGGGCTGCAAGGGGCTGACCCAAACTGTACTGCCCAGTGCTTGGCACGCCAAGGGCCTGACCCAACTGTGACCTGCCCCTGGGCACTGCCAGAGGGCTTCGACCCAACTGGTCCCCCGTGCTGGGCACTGCCAGAGGGGCTCTGACCCCAAACTGTGACCCTTGCCCAGTCTGGGCACGCAGAGGGCTTCGGACCCCAAACGTGACCCTCCAGTGCTGGCATGCAGAGGGCTCTGACCCCGACTGTGTTACCCTCCTCCAGTGCTGGGCATGCAGAGGGGCTCTGACCAACTGTGACCCTGCCTCAGTGCGGGACACTGCAGAGGGCTCTGACCCCAAACTGTGACCCTGCCCCAGTGCTGGGCACTGCCAGAGGGGCTCTGACCCCAAACTGTGACCCTGCCCCAGTGCTGGGCACTGCCAGAGGGCTCTGACCCCAAACTGTGACCCGAGACTGTGACCCTGGGCTCTGACCCTCAGGCTCTGACCCTCGATATCTGACTCTGGTCTGTGACCCTGGGCTCTCCTCCGTGCCCTTCCTGCAGTCAGGACTGGTCCCCAGTGGCCAGGGAGGGTTTTGGCTCAGATCTGCAGAGTCCACGTGTATTTTGTGCTTTCCTCTCCTGAGCAATGCTGGTGTGCAAGGAGCACTGTCCCCTGCTCTCTGTCCCTGCCTGTCCCCGGTGCAGGTGGACCCAGGGGTGCTCAGAGGTGATTTGGGTGACACATTTGCTGTTCTCCTTGGTTTTTCACCACAAAACCTTCTGGTTTTGGATTATCTGATTACGAGCCAAGGTTTCCATGGCTCCAGCCCTGTTTTTTTCTCGCACATGATGGATGGGTTGGGTGCTCTGCCACGTGAACCCCGTTGGTGTAATTCCTTCTGCACGTGGGGTTAGCCCTCTCTCCCATCCCAGAGAGCTCCATCCACACATTTGGAGAGATTCTCGTGCTTCTCCTGCCTGACTGAGGCCTTTCCCAGGTATCATTTCAGATAATCCCCTTCTTAAGTCTCGTCTGTCCGGTGTGGGGGTGACTCAGTGCTGCAGGGAGGAGAAAACAAAGCACTGAATCTTACCCTGTGCACCGTGCACTGCTCACAGAGCCCAAAATCCCAGAAAAAAAAAGGATTTTGATGAGGTTACAGAGACTTTACAGAGACTTTTGCAGGGACTGGCTGGGTGGGAAGCTGAGATTTCTGATTGCACGTAGGCAGGAGGCCACTGGCAATTAGGCTGCCTTGTTCTCTGGCTGCACCATTTATGCCGTGCCAGAATAAACACTGACAGGTATTTACTCCCAAATCTAAACCCCTCTTGAATTTTAGCTCTGGTTCTTGCAGAGAGTGATCCCTGTACAACAGCACAAGGAGGTGAAGAGAGTTTTGGCATGGGGAAGGAGGCAGGGAGCAGTGTAAAATGAAAATAGGAGCTTGATAAATCAATAATTTATTTTCAGGTTATGGTTTAGGCTGGTAAATGGCTCACATTTCCCCTATTCTGTGGTGTTTTCCTTCTTTGCTTGAAAATAGTTGCTGAGCACTTTTGACCTTAAAGATCTTAAATATTTTTGGTTATAGGGTTTTGCTGGATCTGAAAGGTGTGAGTGATGGGGATCCTCGAGGGCGATGAGTTTTTTTTTTTTGAAAACCTCAAAACCTTTTGGACAATCAAAGGGACTGTTCTGAAGTTTCTATCTGAGAGCAGGGAGACCAGATTTCTCTGATCAGATTAAAAATTTTGGAATTTTGTGACAGATGTGGGACAGGGGAGTGACAAATGATGAGGGAGGTGCTGGGAAGGGCTGGAACATGGACAGGGAAATCCAGCAGGGCATCCCCTCTCCTGCAGGGCTGAGGGTTCCTCCAGGCTGGATTTTGGATTCTGCCTTCCCCCCCAGATAATGGGGTTTTTTCTTGCTATATCACAAAAAAGCCAAAAAAAAACGAAAAAAAACACAAAAAAAAAAAATAAAAACAACAAAAAAAAAACATATAAAAGGCTTTGGAGAGAATGTTTTGATTTATTTACTGTATTTATACGTGTAGACTAAATAAGCCAGCCCACTCTGCTCTGCAGCCTATAACTGGTCCGGAGAGACCAAGAGACAGGAAGAACGGATATGGCGCCAAACAGGCTCAAGCTGGGCAGGGTGGGGGAAATCCAGAAAGGGATATTAGGGGCTGCGTGCCAGGCGATCACAAAGGGCTGTGTGCTCCCATCTTCCATTTCACTTGGCGCACAGAGGACAAATGATGGATTGTTTTGGGATGAGGGATGCTCAGGTACCCCCGAGGTGGCTCCAAACCACAGCAGGAGCCCTTCACAGCATCTCCCGCTCTTACAAAGCGATAGATAACCCGATAATCACCCTTTTGTTATTCCTTCCTGCCCTGCTGCGTGTATTCTGTGCTCGTGTGCAGAGAGAGGATAAAGGTTGTAAATGTAAATGGATATTGAGGATAACCCTCGGCTGCTTTGCAATGTAAACACAGCGGCAAGAAAAGCACAAGGAGGGGTTTGTTTGTGGAGAGATTTGCTCAGGAGATCCATGGGGTGGGGTAGGATTGGGGAACAGGGGTGGGATTGGGGAAGAGGAGGGACAAGGGACCCACTGGTGCATTCCCACCCTGTGCCTCTCCTGGTAGGAAAAGCTGTGCCACGTTCAGGAGGGAAAATCCCATACAGGTGTAGGGAAAATCCTATAAAGGTGTAGGGAAAATCCTATAAAGGTGTCAGGAAAATCCTACAAAGATGTAGGGAAAATCCTATAAAGGTGTAGGGAAAATCCTACAAAGATGTAAGCTCAGCAGTGCAGGTTAACTCATTCTGCAGGAGCAGGAGCAGCATTTCCAGAGACACCACACACAGTTCAGATCCTTTGTTATTTATTTCCTCCACACCTCTTGGAAGGTAAATATTGCTGCCAGAGCTGGGCCCTGCTCGCCTGGCTGCCCTGGGGACAGCGCTGGCCCCGTGTCCGGGTCTCCTCCTGCTGCCCTCCAGCTGCTTCCATTAAAATTTAAACTCCTCCAGGGCAGAGCTGTGCCTTGATCCTCACCGTGTGTCACTGGGGAATCCAGAATTCATCAAACAGTGAATTCTGGGATGGCTCTGTCCTGGGATTTCTTCCCAAATCCATCCCTCTCCTGAGATACATCAGCGGATTTTGGGCTCGCAGTGTCTGGATGTCCACAAAGCTACTTTGGGAATTTAGGGGACTGGTGAGTTTGTACACCCAGGGCACTGAAATAGGGATGTAAATCACGAGTTTCAAAAGTGGAAGGATTGTTTTTGTCCCTTCCAAAGGGGTGGGTTAAGGAGATGCAGAAATAAGGGTGATGTCCAGTGCTAGGGTGGCTCAAAAAGGGAACAGCACTGCAAAGTGACTTCTTTGGGGTCACCAGTGTAGGGAAAACATGGGAGCAGAAAAATCCATGGAGATGGTGGGCAGATTGCTGGGAATTTGGAAAGGCAGGCTGTTCTTGGGGTGAAATGGCTCCTAAAGAACTCTCATCCAGACCAGGGGGTCTCTGCAGGGTTTTTTTCCACTGGCAGCAGTGGGAGCTGGTGTCCCTCGTGTTGGCAGCTGTGGGTGAGGAAATGGCCATAAAAAGGAGCTGCAGCAGAGGGAGGGGGCTAAAACCCTCTCCAGGATCAGGGTTCAGAGCATCTCTGAGTGCTTCAGAAGCCACAAGAACTGAAACCAACTCCATGAGAGAACAGCCAAGAGCATTTTCTGCTTTTGTGATTGTCTGCATTTATTATTTTTTTGCATTCATTATTTCCTGCATTCATGGTTTCCTGCATTTATGGTTTCCCTGAAATTATGATGTTCTGCATTTATAGTTTTCTGCATTTGTGGTTTTTGGCATTTATTGTTTCCTGCATTTATGGTTTCTGGCGTTTATGATGTTCTGTATTTATGATTTTCTGCATTTGTGGTTTCCTGCATTTATGATGTTCTGCATTCATGATTTCCTGCATTTATGATGTTCTGCATTTACCCCAGGGTGTAGATTCCAAAGCACTGGGTGCTCCTATAAAACTCCTGAATATTCAAGGCAGGGCCAATTCCCCAAAAAGCACTGCAGGTGATGAGCCAGACCTGAGTGCATCCCACAGCAAACCCTCCAGGGTTCTGGGGGTCAATTCCAAATTCCTGCCCCCTTTCTGGGGTTTATTTCTTAATGAAAACTCACTCTGAAGTTTTATCAATGAAGGGAAAAGGGAACAGAGCCCCTCTCCCATGGGAAGAGTGAGGTTTCTCCCTTGCAGAGGTCACGCTGCCTCCACCGTGGGCCTGGCAGAGATTTTGGGAATGCTGCTGCTCTGGAAAGTTCATTTTAGAGAAGGAAAGGGAGGATCCTGCAAGGGAAGAGCTGAATCCTGGGGTGCTGAGAGCTTGGGCTGCCTGGATGGGGCAGGAAGGGGAACAGAGTCTCAGTGGGGGAACAAAACCACCCTGGGCAGAGTGAGGGGAGATTTTGCTTCTCCCTCTGGCTCAAGATGCTTCCAGCATCATTTTTCAGTTCATTTCAGTTGTCTGTGCTTTAACAAGTGGGGAAGGTGTTTTCTGAGCTGTGAAATGCTGGGATGGGAAATGCTCACCTCTGAGACAGAAACAGGAGAGGCACAGCCTGAGCCTCTCCTGAGTCAGCTCTCTGAGCTTCTCCTTTCACTGCCCCAGCTCCTCATGGGCCCTTTTCCCCTATAAAAAGGTGCCCCTGGTTTTGCGGGGCTTGCAATCGCGTTAATTACCAGCTAGAGATTTTGGCGGGTGGCTCTGTTAGGGACTGCGAGTCAGTGATGGGTATGGCGATCGGCCGGCGATTGGGATGGATGGATGCCAGGGGATGGGTCATGATCCGGATGGGATGCGGATGGATGGAGATGGATGGGATGGAAGGGGGATGTGGATGGAGATGGGATGGATGGGACTGTGAATTGTGGATGGACTGATGGTGAGTGCGAATCCAGCGGATGGGATGTGGATCTGGATGTAGTGGGTCCTATAGTGATATCCATAGTGACTGTCGGGGATGACCATTGGGATGGATTGTGGCTGGATCAGGATGGGGCAATGGATGGGATCGTATCGATCCGAGAGGATGGGGAGATCCTTGATGGGATTGGCTGATTCGGATCTTGGCGATGGATCCATAGGAATGGGGATCACATGAGGATGGGAGGGATGGATGCATCCATGGCGTGAGTGTGGAGGGGAAAAATATTTGGGGGATATTTTTTATCTTTGTTATGTTATTGGTTCACCCATGTGCATAGGGATCACATCGATTCAGATTGGGATGGGATCTAGGAGGTGGCTGAATATGCGTTTGATTAGCTCTGGTGATTGCTCTGTCTTTGCTCAGCCCCGTGAGGAGTGCGAGCTGAAAATCATCGAGCAGGAGAAGGAGGTGGCAGTCCTGCCCCCCAAGGACGCCTGCAAATGCCACAAGGAGGATTTGGCCAGAGCTCTGAACGTGAGGATTTGTGCAGGGCTGGGGGAATGTGGGATCTGCCTGTGAGAAGTTGCAAAATGGGTCTTTAATTGGTTACCAACTCCTGGAGTGCTCGATTCCTCTGCCTTTTTGAGGGATGGATCCTCTCCTTGGCTGGGCTCGAGCATCCCCCAATCCCATCGGAAAGCTTAATGCTTTGGCTAGATTTTGTTCCGACTCAAAACAGGAAATAGATTCTTATCCCCTCTTATGTTTTATGTTCCTCGATTGATTTTCAGGCTGTGTTTTTATTTTGTTCTTTTCTTTAAATACACAGCACAACCAGAAAATTAATCTTTGCTTTACTATTTTAATTCTATATATATCACCTATGTTTCTACACTTTCAGAATATACACTCTTTTTTTTCTTTTCACATAAATTAACTTATGCTTACTTATGAGTTTTCTGTTGGCGGGTGGTTTTTTCTCAGTTTTAACAAATACATGTATTAAATAAACATTTTATACAAAAGATTTATAAACAGAGAAAACAACATACTAATTTTTTTTTTTTTTTTTTTTGTGTGGGAGACTGAGCCATTGAAGTTTTTGCCCAGTCTGTGGTACAGGGTTTAATTTTATAATATATAATATATATATATAGTATAATATCATAATATATATAAATGCCATAATAACTTCTATAAACTACGTGTGTGTAATGTTTGGGTATGGTTTGGGGTGTTTTTTTCCCCTCTAGGTTGATTTACAGACTGGACTCTCTGAATTTTCCGTGCTCCCAGCGCCGATCCAAACACGGCTGGAATGAATTTCAGTCGAGAACACGAGCCAATATGGAAAGAAATATCTGGACCAGGTAAGGATTTTCTGCCACAGATCTCTATTCTTTGGAAACAAACAAAAAAAAAAAAAAAAAAAAAAAAAAAAAAAAAAAACCAAAACCTGGCTGGGTTGCTCTGAGTTTGTGTCTGTATTGAAATATTTGGGATTTGTACTTCCAGAAACTGAGCTTTGGAACAGACTGTGCCCTGGACACAGAAACTGTTTTTTGGTGTTTTTTTTTTTTTGGGGAAAACCATTGTGAGGTTCCTTTGCAGATACCATCTTCAAACAGAAATGAACATTTCAATCTCCCCACAGCCCACAAATCTGCAGCTGCAGATCAGGGCCCTGATTGCTGGAGCGTTTTTATTCCCTTCAAGGCGAGTGATAAAATCATGAAAGGTTTGAGGAGAGCCAGGAGTAGCTGGAGATGCTCTGATTTTGGCTGTTCCTGTGTAGGAAAGCCCAAAACCTCCAGAAAAGGGGCAGCTGTGGGGCTCAGGGGAGTTTTGGGGTCTCTGTCAGTGACACATCAGTGACAGATAAATTCCTATGGTGCCATGTGCTGGTGACATCCCCAGTTTCACACAGCTTCCCCCAAAAGTCAGGCAGAAGGTACTATTAGCTGTCTTACCTTTCCCCAGCTGAATTATCCTTGAATTTTGCTTTTATTAACTATTTCCTATCAGTCTTCAATGCATCTTTCAAAGCTCTTTGAGAGCTTTTAATTAGACAAGAAGTGTTTTTTTTCCTTTTGTTTCAATTCTTCATTTCCAACCAGCGATTCTACTGATTTTCTTCTTGTTTTGTCAAATCACGAGGATCTGAGTTGCTTTGAAAGACTTCATTTTCATTTCATTCTTTATCCCTTTTTTCCAGCACAACTGATATTCTTTCAGTTCTTGGTAATAATCACCACTAAGCCTCTTCAGGGATTCTTTTACTCCTGATAAAAAGTGAGATGCTGCTTTTTTTTCTGCTGGAATTTCAGAGCCATTTTCTCCTCCAGGGACACCAAATGAATCCTTCGGTGCCTCTCTGGTCCTCCTGCAACATTTTGGTGCCTCTGGTCCCACCCCATTCACACCCTGCTTTTCCCGGGTTCTGTTTTTGTAAATTTTCCCTTGTGCCTCAGTTTCCCAAAGAGAAATTGAGGGATTTTCACCTTTGGCTCCAGCAAGGAATAAATCTAAGCCCTGGCTTTCCTCCTGAGCATCACCACACATCCGTCACGCCAAGCAGGCAGATTTATCTCCATCTATTTAAATCCTCTCCATCAATTCCCACAGCAGCCAAACAGAGCTGTAATTTTCTCAGGTAGAGGAAGGGGCCATAAATCTGTGTTTAAAAAGTGAGCACCTGACTCCCAGAGCCCTCAGTCCAGGGAAGAGTCGAGCAGATTAATTAAAGAAAATATGAACAAGAAGAAGAAAGAGGATTTCTGGTTTCAAATTCTGAACCGACAATGAAGTTTTTGTTTGTGCTTATTGCACATCTGAGAAGATTTTGGAATCTGCTCTGTGCTGTGTGCCAGCAAAGGGGTGCCCAAAAAGGGGGAAAATGAGGGAATTTGTGGGGTTTGGTGTGAGCTGTGTCCTGCTGGTCCCAGGGGGCCAGAACAGAAGAAGCTTGGCCACAATGTGAGGAGGATCCCTGTGGAAAAACCCCACATGGACCCTTCCTGATGGGACCCTTCCTGCCAGGATCTGCAGCCAGCTCAGCTCAGCAGCTCTGATCCCACACTGAAATTGTGTTCCCAGTTCAAAAACCCCCTGATCCTCCTGTCCTTGTGTTCCCAGTTCAAAAACCCCCTGATCCTCCTGCTGCTGGCCTCAGCTTTGGTCAGTGTGGTCACCAAGGAGTACGAGGACGCCGCCAGCATCACCATGGTAGGTGGGAGCTGCCCTGTGTCACCACGGTGGGTGTCACCTGTCCTGTGCCTGTCACCATGGTGGGTGTCCCCTGTCCTCATCCCCTATGGCTGTCCCATGTCCCCCATGGCTGTCCCCTGTCCCCACCATGGATATCTGTTCCCTGTCCCCATGGGTGTCCCCATTCCCCTATGGATGTCCCCTGTCCCCTACCACCATGGGTCCGTCTACACAGTTCCCCTGTCCCCATTCCATGGGGTTGTCTCCTGCCCCAATCCCCCCATGGATGTCCCCCATCCTCACCATGGATGTCCCTTCCCCATCCCCATAGTGGTTGACCCCTGTCCCATCCCCCATGGGTGTCCCCTGTCCCCATGGCTGACCCCTGTCCTATCCCACAGGGTCCCCGTGTCCATGGGTGTCCCCTGTCCCCATGGATGACCCCTCTCCCCATGGCATCCCCTGTCCCTGGATATATCCCATCCCCATGGCTGTCCCCTGTCCCACCATGGATGTCCCTCCCCCATCCCCATAGTGGTGTCCCTGTCCCACTGTCCCCATCCCCATGGGTGTCCCCAGACTGTCCCCTGTCCCCTGTCCCATGGGTTGTCCCACCCTATGGGTGTCCCTGTCCCCACCATGGATATCTGTTCCCTGTCCCTGTCTCATGGCTGTCCCCTGTCCCCATAGCTGTCTCCTTTCCCCCATCCCCCATGGTGTCCCCCATCCCTGTCCCACACCCACCCTGGTGTCCTCCGTCCCCCGGCCGTGCTCATCGTGGTCACCGTGGCTTTCATCCAGGTGAGTTCTCTATCCCCCCTCGGCCCCGTGCCATGGCTGACAGGGGAAGAGCATTCCAAACCTGCCTTTCCTCTCCCCTCTCCTTTCCAAGGAATATCGCTCTGAGAAATCCCTGGAGGAGCTGAACAAGCTGGTGCCCCCCGAGTGCAACTGGTGAGCAGGGAGGGGGGCCCAGAAAATTATTTCAGGTTCTTGTGAGCATAATGAGAGCCTGCTCTCTGGAGGGGTGGCACCGTGAAAGGGTGCAGGCACAGGTCACAGTGAAAAGGGGATGAAATAATTAGTAATGAGCAGAAATTATTACAATTTTTTTCCAATTATTAGGGAAAAAAAATAGAAATGAGAAGTAGGCACCCTACTGGAATTGAATAAATGCTGAGAGAGAGGAGAGTCCCAGAAAAGCCTTCCTGCACCTCCACATCCTGCATGTCACTGTCCCCTCAGGCAGGACAAACCTCACCTGTGTACATTGGTTTTTTAAATTTAGGGTGTTATTTTCCCCCAAGAAAAAAATCTTTTTTCCCCTGTCCTGCCTGTGCCATCCTCGTGTGGGGCACAGGCACAGGGCAGGTGCCAGCCCTGAGCAGCTCCAGGGTGGCTCAGACACACCTTTCCCCGAGGCTTGAAGTTTGTTTTCCATCCTCAAAATTCCAGGAAACGTTTTTCCGATCGACTTTGTTGCAAATCGGTTTTGTCAGGGCCAACAGAAAGGAGCAGTGAGGCTCAGGGAAGCCTTGCCCTGCCAGAAAGGTGTGCAGCTTTCCTCAGGTCCAAAGTCCTCCCTGGAGCCTACAAACCCCATTGATGGCTCTTTGTTTATTTAAGATATGACACCAGAAGCATCCAACTGCCTGCAAGGCTCTGCTCTGAACGCAGCAGTGGAATGCCAGGGTAATTCTAGCTTTAAAAAACCTCCTTTTAGGTCCAAGAATCTGCAATTCATTATTTAAAGCATGAAAGCACGACTTCTTGCAGCTGCTCTCTACCATATAAATAATATTTAAGTCACTTATGAAATGTAAACCATCCATAACGTGCCCATCTGTGAAGCAAAACTGAGCCTAAACTGAACATAATCCTCATTTTTTTGGTTTTATTCACATTGGAAGCTCTTTTGGGGCAAGGCTCCTTGCTTTCTTGCCAGCCTGCAGGAGGAATAAAACCCAGCCTGGTTCATTTTCTTCTTTTTTTTCCCTCGTGTAGCCTGAGGGAAGGAAAACTGCAGCACCTTCTAGCACGAGAGCTGGTGCCTGGAGACATCATCTACCTGGCTGTGGGGGACAGGGTTCCTGCAGACCTCAGGCTCATCGAGGTAAACACAGCCAAAAACTCAACCTGCTGGGGAAATTCCCCATCCTAACAGAGCCAGGTTTAAAACAAAACCACGCTCTTGATCAGGTGACAGATCTGCTGGTGGATGAGTCCAGTTTTACCGGGGAAGCTGAGCCTTGCAACAAGACGGACAGCGTGCTGCTGGAAGCTGGGGACATCACCACGCTGAGCAACGTGGTGTTCATGGGCACCCTGGTGCGCTACGGGAAGGGCAAAGTGAGTCTGGCACCAACAGTCCCTTCCCTGGGTGTTATTTGAGATTGTTTTGGGGTGGGAGTGGAGGGAAAGGAAAAGGGGAATGAGAAAAGGCAGGTTGGATGGGATTTTTGGGATGGAATTGTTCCCTGTGAGGGTGGGGAGGGCTGGGATGGAATTCCCAGAGAAGCTGTGGCTGCCCCTGGATCCCTGGCAGTGCCCAAGGCCAGGCTGGACATTGGGGTTTGGAGCTGTCCCTGCCATGGCAGGGGTGGAATAAGATGGATTTAAGGTCCTTTCCAACCCAAACCAGTCAGGAATTCTCTAGATTTTTTCACCTCCATCTCTCTTTATCCTTTTTCCAGGGCGTGGTCATCGGCACGGGTGAGAATTCCCAGTTTGGCGAGGTGTTCAAGATGATGCAGGCGGAGGAGGTAACTCAGGGCATATCTGGGGAAAGGTTTGGGGTCTTGGAGGGGAATTTGTGAGCAGGAGCTGTGCCAAGAACTCCTGCACTGAGTTCAGTTCTGCTCCTCCCACAAAATACCCGTGAGAGGGACACCAGAGTGCTGTGTGTGACACAGAGGGATGGGACAGCTGTGCCCAACACACCCTGTGGGACAATTTGGGGGAAAAAGGCACAAGGGACCATGGTATGGACAACCAGGACTGTGGTCACCTGTCCTGGGCTGGCCATCACCCCCTGATCCCACACAATGAGCAGAGAAAAGCAGGTAATCTGTAATTTCTGATTTCCCCAGACTCCCAAGACCCCTCTGCAGAAGAGCATGGACAGGCTGGGGAAGCAGCTGACACTGTTCTCCTTCGGGATCATCGGTGAGTGGGTGCAGTGCTCACTGCTGTGGGGTCAGCTCGGGGCTCTCTGTGCTCCTGGGCTGCTTTTCCATGGGTGCTTCAGGGTGTGGGGTCACCTGGATTTGGGGATTTGAGCAGAGAGATCTGGGTGGGGTCATGTGGATTTGGGGGTTTCGAGCAGAGACACCACAGGGAGAGATTTGGGTGGGATCACCTGGATTTGGGGCTCTGAGATGAGGAGGAGATCTGGGGGGAGGTCACCTGGATTTGGGGTTTCAGCTGAGGGGGAGATCTGTGATCACCTGGATGATTTTGGGTTTGAGCTGAGGGAGAGATCTGGGTGGGGGTCACCTGGATTTGGGGCTTTGAGCTGAGGGAGAAATTTGGGTGTGGATAACCTGGATTTGGGGCTTTGAGATGAGGAGGAGATTTGGGTGAGGGGTCACCTGGATTTGGGGGTCCAAACAGAGACACCACTGAGGGGGAGATTTAGCTGTGGGTCACCTGGATTTGAGGATTTGAGCTGAGGGAGAAATTTGGGGAGGGTCACCTGGATTTAGGGATTTGAGCAGAGACACTACAGGGAGAGATTTGGGTGTGGAATCACCTGGATTTGGAGGTCTGAGCAGATACACCCCTGAAGGAGATGTCTGGGTGCCTCACTGTGTTTTTATTTCTGCAACAGCTGCAGAGTTAGAGATTTTTTAAATTCTTTTTTTAATCAGATCATTTTCCCCACCCCAGGTTTGATAATGCTCATCGGCTGGCTGCAAGGGAAGCGTCTCCTCAGCATGTTCACCATCGGAGTCAGGTGAGCACTGCAGAGCCCTTTCCTCTCTGATTTCTGATCAAAAATCCCAAGGAATTCCCTGTTGGGAACAATGGGCATTTCACAAAAGAGAACTTGAGTTAAAACCTTTCATAAAATCTTATTTCACTCACGCTGGTGAAATCAATGTGAGCTTTAACAGAGTGGATGGAGGAGAACAAAAACAAGCTTGAGGGGTTTATTTAATTTTGTAAATTGATATCTTGAAAATCTTCACTGGCATCTCCAGCTCACGCTGCTGGGAATGCCCTTTCCTGTCTGGGATGTGAATTTACAGGGAGTGTAGCAACAGCAAATATTGCTCTTTGCTGTTCTTGCTGGATTTCCATCTAAAGATAGCAATGCACATCTCATGAAGGGTAAAAAAAACATGTACAGCTTCTTGAGCAAACAATATAAAAAATGTGCCCATAAAACCTGGTAACTTGGTTTGTGGTGTTGTCATGGGTCTAAAATAAATTCTTCTTCTTCAAAAAAAAGAGTTCTATGGAAATTAAAAAATAAAAATCCCAGGTGAGGGGATAACAGAGAAGCCAAACTGGCTCAATTCTGTCTCTCAGGGGGTGTGGTGGTAAAGAAAAGGGGTTAATTCTGAGTTTTGGAGGGCAGATGATGGTTTTTCAAACTCTCCTGGATTACATTTTGCACATACCTGGAAGCATCCAGAGTTTCCTGAGGAATATCTAATATCAAATATACCAGGGCTGGATTTCTCCAACATTTCAGGTGCTGCAGGGTCTGGTTCTGCTCTGATTGATGGTGGGGATATTTGGGGAGGTGTTTCTGTCCCCCTTGGTGGGTGAGGGAGGAGTTGAGGGGCTGCAGGTGGCCAGGAGCCTGTGAGCCCTGATGCCAAGGAATTTCCAACTCCCATCCTCAGAAAGTTAAATAAATGAAATTAAATCCAACCTCTAAATCCCTGCTTAGCCAGAAATTAATACTCTTTGGCAATTCAAAGTAGAAAAAAAACAATTGCTCTGTCAAAATCATCCAGAAGAAGGTTGAAGGGCTGGATAAATACCCTACTTTTATATTTATGTGGTTATCCCAATCAGAGCCTGAGGAAAGCTCAGCCCTGGGCGTGTCCCTTGGCACATTTGGGGCAGATGCTGTGCTTTGGGCCCTGGGGTGAGGCTGTTGTGTCTCTGCTGTCCCCAGCCTGGCTGTGGCTGCCATCCCTGAGGGCCTTCCCATCGTGGTCACCGTCACCCTGGTGCTGGGAGTGCTGAGGATGGCCAAGAAAAAGGTGATTGTGAAGAAGCTGCCCATAGTGGAGACCTTAGGTAAGGCTGCAAAGCTCAGTCACCTGCCTTGCTCTGGAATGGGCTGGCCTTGGGAGACTTGGTCTGATCCTGAAAAATAAATTTGGAATAGGTTTAGTAGGACGGAGAATTAAATATTCAGAATTAAATACTTTTCAGAATGCCCTTCAGAATTAAATACTTTTTCTGCCCTCTGTTTCTCACCCTTTTCCCTTGTTTTAGTGGTGTGGACACAGGCATGGGTTTGGAATGGTGCCCATGGGGAGCAGAGCACACCTTGGGTTAAAATCTTCATTTCTGCTTCCTCCCCATGCTTGGGGATCCTCCTGCAGGTCCATCCCATCCAGGCTAAAAAACCTCCCAGCCCCTCTGGCAGCCTAAATAAAACCATTTTTCCTCTGCAGGCTGGGTGGCCATGTCCCTGCTGTCCAAAAAGTGATGGACAGAGGGACAGAGGGGACCTTGGGGAGGTGCCCAGCACATCCTGCCAAGCTTGGGGCACAACAGCTGGGGTGGAATTGTTCTGTCACCTCCAGTGTGTCCCTCTGTCCCTCCTGGGTGGCTGCAGCCAGGCCAGGCTGGCTCAGGGTGGCAGGGGATGGAGGAGCAGACACATTGTCCATTAGAACCACTCCTTAAACTCACAATTAATCTTGTGTTTCTCCCAATATGGGATCCTTCAGCCAGCTCCATCCTCCTGGGAAAGGCTGCCCGTGTTTGGCCTGCCCTTGTTTGCTCTGCCGTTAAGGAATCTTATCAGCCCCATTTTATTGTCTCTGCCCCGACCCAGCACATCTGAAACTTTTCCCTCCTGGGGGAGTTTGTTCTGGTAGGGCTGTGCCCACACAGGCGGAACTGCAGGTGCAGGGGAGAAACAGCCAAAACTGTTGGACTTCTGAAAGGGAGAAAAAATAATCCCCCTTCTTCATCAGTGACTGAAAATGAGGTGTTGGAGGTCACAGCTTTGCTCTCTGTGGGAGAAGAAGTGGGATTCATTTAACTGCAGCCCCATCTGCTTTACTCTCTCCAGCTTTTTACCAAGGTCATTCTTGTGGGGTCTGTGCTTGAGCACTGTGGTCATCTCCAGAGCCAGGGAATAGATTCACACTCAGAAGGGAGCTGGAGTCTGATTCTTGTTTGTATCAAAGTTATTTCCCCTCTTCTTGGGAGTGGAAACTCTCTGGAATGGGGTGGCTCTGCTAATTCACTCTTTTGTGGTATTTTGTAAATGAAGTCTAGAAAAATGTGATTGACTGGATGAGAATTGGCACAAAGCAGAGGAAAAGGGCAGCTTCCACCCTTAAATGTTGATTTTTAAGTGTTTTTTGTAAGAATCCTTAACCCATCTACTCTCACAGTCCCTCGGTGAGGCAGGGAAGGGCCGATATCCCTGAATTAGAGAAGCAGCATTGAATTGGCAGGGTGGGAATTTGGAATATCTGTGTGGAATAAAGCAGCTGCTCTGCTGTGCAGCTCAGAAATGCCAATCAGTGTGCTCTGATTCCCAGAACAGCATAACGCTCCTCAGATGTGCCCTACCCCATCTCACACCCAAACTCCCTGCACAATGCCCCGTGTGAAATCCTTCCCTCCCCTCGTAGGAAGCTCATCCATTTCTTGATCCTTTCTCCCTTGCAGTTTCAATAATATTTGTGAAAATCATCCTGCCCTTCCCTCCCCTTGTAGGAAGCTCATCCATTTCTTGATCCTTTCTCCCTTTCTTCCACTGGTGCAGTTTCAATAATATTTGTGAAAATCATCCTGCCCTTTCCCTCNCCTTGTAGGAAGCTCATCCATTTCTTGATGTTTTCTCCCTTTCCCCCACCAGTGCAGTTTCAATAACGAGTGAAACTCCTCCTGCCCCTTCCCCAGCTCCTCATTGAGCTCCATTTTTGCTCTGTTCTGGCTGAAGCCCCTCCTGCCTTCCCTTCAGGTTGCTGCAATGTCATCTGCTCGGACAAGACGGGCACCCTGACGGCCAACGAGATGACGGTGACCCGGCTCGTCACCTCGGATGGCTTCCAGGCAGAGGTGAGGGTGAGGGAATTCTGGCTTTTCTGCTGGAATTCGGCAGCTCTGTTCTGCCTTTGGTCTGGCCAGCCCCAAACCAAGCTGGTTTTTGTGCATTTTGTTAAAGAGAAGGGATTCTGGGGCAGCCGAGGGTGCAGAAATTGCTCAGATTTCACGAAGAAGTTCATTGGTATAACGTGCTATTGTCTGGAATAATTGTTAATACTGAAATCTGCCACTGACCCTCGCTGGTCCATCTTCTCCAGGAATATTTGTTATAGGAACAGCTTCATCCTCTGCTCAGTTCATTCCCCTCTGTGCAAGGTGAGTGAGAAATGCAGAATGTGAGGCAGAGGAGAGGCAGGGCAGTCATCAGGAGGGCAGGGCTTGAGCCAAACCAGTGCTCCCACTGCTGCCCAAAGGCTGCAGCTCTACCCTGAAAGAGAATTCCTGCAATCTGGGCAAAAACCAATGCTCCCACTGCTGCCCAAAGGCTGCAGCTCTACCCTGAAAGAGAATTTCTGCAATCAAGGCAAACAAATTCCCTGCAGGACAAACTGACTCTTTCTGTCCCTACTGCAATGTGATGTTGTCGTTGTCTGCAGCCTTTCCTTTAAGCAGTGCTTTGAGGCAGAAAGGAGAACCCCTGCTCTCCTCCAAAATGAGAATTTTCGTGAGTGCAGCCCAGCCCTGCCTGGCTCAGGGGATATTTCCCATCTTTCTCTCCCTCCCTCAGGTCAGCGGGGTGGGATACAATGGAGAAGGAAATGTTTATCTTCTGCCATCCAAGGAGATTCTGAAAGAATTTTCCAACATCTCCGTTGGGAAACTGGTGGAGGTAAGTATAAATCAGCTTCTCCTAGTTACTTTCAATTTTGAGTGTCACCATTCACTTTGGGTGATTAGGGTGAATAAAACCACTTCAGTAATTCTGCTGATGTTCAGTAAAATGGGTTCTCTTGCTAAAACATTCCCATGGAAAGGCTCTGAGTAAGTGATATTTAATACCTGAAGATTATGGGTGGAAGGCAGAGATCATAATGCGTGCAGGGAGAGAACAGAGCCATCAGCTTTGAGAGTCAATGATATCCTGGATAAAAACACAATTCTGGCAGAGGACAGACCGATACATTTTACCACGTTCAGGTTTTTAATGTGCACAGTTTCAGGGCATTAGCCAGCTACACAGCCAATTTATAAATGTGTTGTGATGTTCTCTGGGTTCAGTGTCAGCTTTACATAAAATTCTGAACATTCAGCTGCAGGCTAAAATGAGTGTTTGGGTGGTGAAATGATCTGAGCTGGAATCTCAAATGGAGATTGGGTCTTATTTTATTCATAGTGCACATTAGGAGCAATAGTAGGAGAGGCTGAGCTTTCATTTTCATGATCTATCCAGCTCATTAGATATATCTCATGTTTTCTGGGTGTTAATTTATCCAAATTGTAACATTTTACCAAAATAATGAATATCCTGTGGATTAACTGTGTTTACAAAGCACAAGAACTGATCTCAAGAGACGCTGCTGTGGGGAAACCTTTTCCCAAAACTTTTGGGTTGTGGCAACATTTCATTTCATTCCCCAATCTTTCATTATTTCATTTAAAGAGAGGGAAAAGCTGTGACTTCAGTAATGCAAAAATAACCCAGGTGAACCTGTCCCTCTCTCCAGGCTGGCTGTGTGGTCAATAATGCCATTATCAGGAAAAACAGCGTGATAGGACAACCCACAGAAGGAGCTCTCATTGCCCTGGCCATGAAGGTAAGATCCTTAGAGTTTAAAATTTTCCTGAAATTAAAATAAATAAATCAATGAAAGCTGGAGTTGTTGGCAGCAGAGTGGGACTACTTTAAATTCCCCAGACTGGTTTTTGCCTTTCCTTGTCTGCTCTCCCCAAGGTCAGAGATGTTTCCTCTCCCAGCCAACCCTTTGACATGGACAAACACTTTCCTTGGGCTTCTGTGCTGACAGCAAATCACTGTTTGGCTTGGTTAATCCTCCAGTTAGTCTGGGTAGTGGATTTCTTTTAGGCTCAGACTTTTTTGTATTTCCTGCACGTGGCAATTAAGAGACCAGGAGGAAAACAAGAGTTAAAAATGGGCAGGAACAGGCCAGAGCAGGATGCGTGGCAGAGGGTCACTCTCATTTTGTGCCATCTGCCAGCTTTTCCTTTTTTCCTGGTTGTGATGATGTAAAACAAGGTGTTTTTATGAATATTGCATTTCCAGTCACAGGCAGAGCTGTAAAACACCTCAAGGTGTCACCTCAGCAGTGTCACCTCAGCAGTGTCACCTCAGCAGTGTCACCTCAGCCCGCGGTTGGGCTGTAAAGCCCAGAGGTCCCTGATGGAATGATGCACCTGCAAACATCTGATCTCTCCTCCTGCTTTCAGAGCTCATAACTCTAGCAGTGAATTCACAATTTAATTATATTTTTTTAAAAAATGGCATTTCATTGCCCTAAACACTGAATCAAAACCTTCCTCCTGCTCTGGCATTCAGTAGCCAATCAATAGCAGAATATGAGGCAGGTCTTTCCTATTTTTCTTTTTAATTTTTTTGGCTTGGTTGGAGCTGGGGAAGAAGGTGATCAGAAGTAATTCCCAATCTCTTCACCTGCAACACCCACACACGCTGCTGGAGCAGGAGAGTATCAATTTGGACTGAAATGTTTTGTTGTGAATTGCTTTTTGAGTGTAATTCATCAGGAAATAATTCAAAACCAAATCGGTAACTGACCATTCAGCTATTTTCTATTTCCCTTTTTTTTACTCAAGTGGAGTTGCTGGGAAATAACCCAGAAAACAAACTCAGAAATCTGCTCATCCCATTGCTTTGCCATAGGTTTGGGAAATGGGCTTGATTCTCCTTTGACCCAAAGCCTCACCAAAAGGCAGGAGAGCTCCCTAATCCTTACAAATTTAACAGGAATCAATTCAAACTCTGGTTTAATTTATCCCATATCAGGCACCAAAAGGAAAAGATGGGTTTGAAACAGGAATTTTGCTTTTTTCATATTTTCCCTTGAACTCTGTGGCATCTGACAGCCTGGAAGGACACGGTCAGCACTCAATCCTTGCAATATGGAAAATATTCCCAAGCTTTGGCAATGCTCAGCCTCACAGAGCTCTTTTTGTTTTACCTTGCTTCAGATGGAATTAGCTGACATAAAGGACATTTATGTGAGAAAGAAGGAAATCCCATTCAGCTCGGAGCAGAAGTGGATGGCAGTGAAATGCACACTGAAAAATCAGGTAAAGCAAACAGCGGCCGGGGCCGGTTTCGTGTTTCTGATTGTGCCCCTCCACAATGGGCACGAAATGGGATCTCCTCAGCAAATAAAGTTATCAGGAGTTAACCATGTCGGGAGAAAGCGGAACAAACCTCAAAATTCCCAGCTGGGGTGGAATTTTAGCTTGTAAAGCTGTGTTTGAATGGGAGGAGGGAATACTTTTCATACAGAGGTTCGAGCAGGAAAACAAAAGCTTTTCAGAGATAACTGACAGGGAGAGATTCAGTGTTTGGGCGTTTATGCCTTGCTGGGTTAAGGAGCTCACCTTGGTTGATATTGTGTTCTGGTTTAAAAACTCACCAACTTTTTTATCACCATGCTGTGAGACTGAACATGAAAAATAGCCAGAGCAAAAATATCCAATCCTATCCATAATACGTACACATGGCATCTTTTGAAACAGGTGAAAGAGGAAACAGGGCCTTTTCTACCTACAATTAAAGACCTCTGCATTTAAAACATGCTCCTTTTTTGGTTAAAATGTATTCTCTCCTTCTTTAAAGGATCAGGAAGATATTTACTTTATGAAAGGAGCGTTTGAAGAAGTTATCCAGTACTGCACTCTGTACAACAGTGGGGGCATCTCATTGTCACTCACACCCCAGCAGAAAGCCCTCTACCAGCAGGAGGAAAAACGAATGGGCTCCTCAGGCCTTCGAGGTCAGTCCTTATTGTCCATGTTCCTTGGGCTTACAGGTTGTCTGGCCTAATCATTTCCTGCTCTGATTTGGTCAGGATGGACTGACTCAGTCAGTTGGGTTGGAAGGGATCTTAAATCTCATCCCATCCCACCCCATGGGCACCTTCCACTGTCCCAGGGTGCTCCAAACCCCAATGTCCAACCTGGCCTTGGACACTGCCAGGGATCCAGGGGCAGCCACAGCTTCTCTGGGTACCCTGTGCCAGGGCCTCACCACCCTCACAGGGATGGATTTATTCCTAATCTCCAATCTAAATCTCCCATTTCAGTTTAAAGCCGCTGGTCTTTAGCATCACTTTTGTGATCTCTTCCCAACACTTGTCAGAGTCCTAGGTTTGCTGGCTGGCTGACTTTTTATTATTTTTTTNTTTCTCTGGATGTAATTAGTGAGTTTGAAAGGAGCACTGGGTATGTGGATGTTTCTCTCCCAAGGAGTGCTGTGATTGTCTGGGATAGGTCTGAGTGATGCACTGGAGAGCTCCGTGCTGGATCTGCCAGGTTTTGCTTTTGGAGAAGAGAGCAGCAAAAAGCCTTTTTGAGAGGAGTTCCAGACGTGGATTTGGGTGCTGGGATTTCTATTTGGAGCTCAGTTCAATCCTTTGTTATGCCCAAATCTGTCGATCTCCTGATCCCAGCTGCCTGACAAGGGTTTCACACACACATCACTCCTTTCATCACTGGAAACATCCCCTCAGAAACACCTCAGACTTCCACACAGTGACACAGACCCCATTCCCAGGCTGTAAGGAACAACAACAAGCCTTGGCAGCCAGATCTGGAAGATGGTTCAGGTGCAGTTCACCTTCATGTTCTCCCACCTTGTGTCTCGTGTTTGGGAGCTCCTGTGGAATGCTTGATTTACAACATCCAAATCAAATCATTTTCCCTCATGGCCATGGCAAATTGCTGCTCTGAAGGCAAGAGATCAACTCAGGCAGCTGCTGCAGGTCACGGTTCCATCATCAAAGCCACACTGACATGAACCCCTGGCAAAAATATCCCTGAGTGATTTGAGAATGATTGAATGATACGGGCGTGCTCCAAGAGCAGAGACAAAATGTTCAGAGCCTTGGTGTTTACGTGATGGGAGTCTCTCTGGTTTAGCTGAATTTACATTTCACATTTTTAGGTTATAAAAAAAAAGTGTTAAGTTTTTGCAGGAATGCTATTGTTTAAGTCTGCAGTTTTATAGTGTGCGGTTTAACATAGAACTGTCCAGATTTAATCCATCTGCATTTGGGGAAGATGTGGTACAGAGCTTAAAATTAGAAAGAAATAAATAAGAGAAACATGTCAAGCAGAAATGCTCTCATTCAGAGAAACTATTATTTAAGTGGACTGAATTTTTGTGTCTATACAAGATCTGATTGACTAAAGATCTGCTTTCAATGACTTTTTTTCTGCTGGAAAACCAGCAATTTAATATCTTCTCTAAATGTTCCTTTTAAAGCATAGAAATACATCATTAACAATTTACTCTTGTCCTCTTTTTCTCCCCTCTGTTACTAGTACTTGCCTTGGCTTCAGGTCCAGAACTTGGCAAGCTAACATTTCTAGGTCTGGTTGGAATAATTGATCCTCCAAGGGCTGGAGTGAGAGAAGCTGTTCAGGTGCTCTTTGAGTCTGGTGTGTCAGTGAAGATGGTCACTGGAGATGCCCTGGAAACAGCTGTGGCTATAGGTACCAAACTTGACTGCTTTCCTTTTTTTTTCACTTTGCAATCTTTCCTGGGTGTCTCTAGTATGTCTGTCAGATCAGCCAAATGTTATATCCCTTAAAAATCAAATTTATCATTGTTTTTGTGTGTGTAATGGAGGTTTTAAAGGCCACTGAGTTTTTGTTTTTCACTGAAACAAATACTAAATGCAGTATAGAGCAGCTACAAACTCTGGGCCAAATTCCAGTAAATGAATTCCACTATTTTTGCAGCAAAAATGTCAAAATCTCAGTGTAAGGTTCTTAAAAATGACACATATTGCATTGCTGTTAGGGATTATAGAATGCACTAATATTTAGAGTGTATCTCTTTTCTTTGCAGGACAGAATATTGGTCTCTGCAATGGGAAGCTGAAAGCCATGTCTGGGGAAGAGCTGGACCAACTGGCAGAGGCAGAGCTCTCCTCCACTGTCCAAAATGTAATGGCTTTGGTCACATAAACAAAACTTATTTCCAACAACTTCCATCTAATACAAGCTTGTATTTTATCTTTTTGTTGTTGTTTTTCAGGTTTCCATTTTCTTCAGAACAAGTCCAAAGCACAAACTAAAAATAATAAAGGTACTGAGAGCCCCTAAAAATCATTTTTATTACTCACAAAAACAAAGGGGAGGGAGCCTCAGTTCTCAAGATGACCTGGTCTTCCCCAGCAGGATTTAAAGGACTGTAAAACCCCAGTTAGAGCATTGGCACCATTTAATCTGAAGGTATTAGCTGTGCAATTTGACTTGATGATCCTTGTGGGTCCTTTCCAACTCCGGATATTCCATGATTATATGATTTTATTTCTCTTGCAAGTCTGGTCTGGGCATTTGAAAAACACTTAGTGAGGTATTAGCAAGTAAAACATCAGGAGAATGATTTCTGATGATTTTACTCCCCTTTCCTAACTTCTACAGAAGTTATGAGTTTCCCCATACTCCTGAAAAGACAAACTCTTAGTTCTTAGTGCGCGTTTTGTTCTTAGCGTGGCGCCGAGTCTGTTTTACCCTCAAACAGCACTTCTGATCTTTCAATAGCAAAAAGAGCAAAGCAAATAGTACAAATTCTGAAATTGCCAACAGAATTTTGTCTTCTGGCTTGACAGTCTCTGACCTCTGCCCTCCCACAGGCTCTGCAGAGGGCTGGTGCTGTGGTGTCGATGACGGGAGACGGCGTCAACGATGCGGTGGCCCTGAAATGCGCCGATATCGGGATCGCCATGGGGCAGGCGGGGACAGACGTCAGCAAAGAGGCTGCCAACATGATCCTGGTGGATGATGACTTCTCAAAAGTCATGTAGGTTCGGTGACTTGCTCTTCAGCTCCTTTCTGGCTGTTCACTGCTGTGGGATGAGCTCTGGGAATGAGGCAGGATGCGGGATGTGGGAGGGGACACAAGCAATAGTTGCACACACAGCAATGGTTTTTCTTCCAAGGGGTGGTGACCAAGCCACCTTTCACCTGAAAGCCCTGGTTTGGGGCTGGAGCTAACTGGACACCTGAGAGCTCTTAGAAGTCTGGGTAAATCAGAGCTTTTTTGGCAAAAGTCAGACTCGGTGACCTTGGAGGTGTTTTCCAACCTTTACGATTCCACCTCGTACTCATCCAGGAAGCTCGGAGGAAAAGCGTGATTTGCAATGCTCTGTTGGTTCATGACAACAGAGGGGGCAGGGAACAGTGAGTATATAAATAGATCCCAGGCCTGTTTTATGAACCAAAACCTGGCCAGGTTTTCAGATCTGCTCGTTCTGATAAAGGAATTGTAAGTGAGAAGCTGCATTGGCGACCTCCTCCTGAGCTGGGCTCTGAATTTCCACTGAAATAAGGGCCAGAAAAAGACAATTTGTGCTTTGAGTGTAGCTCAGTGTCAAACAGTCTGAGCACTCTTTACTTAATGAACTCCCCTCTCCCTTCCAGGAATGCCATAGAAGAGGGAAAGGGAATATTTTACAACATCAAAAATTTTGTCCGGTTCCAGTTGAGCACGTAAGTCCCTGTTTGCTTCAGCTCCTGTGAAAGCACCTTTGGGGTGAGGCCCTGCAGATATTTATAACATTGTTCTGTGTTTTGCAGGAGTATTTCAGCTTTGAGCCTAATTACTCTGTCAACAGTGCTCAACCTACCAAATCCACTCAATGCTATGCAGATCTTATGGATCAACATCATCATGGATGGGCCACCGGCACAGAGGTATGGAAGAGCCCAGTGAGCAAAATAATCTGGGCTTTCATAGGTCTCAATTGACTTAGGAACACAAACTGTTGTAATTCCTCATCAATCATTATCAGTGGGTTGATAAGTTGCACATTTTTTCTCTTCTTTCATAAAGCACTTCACATTTACTTGAGGATTTATGTATTTTCCTGGTTTATGGTGGAATCACTTAATTATTCCATTTTCTGAAACTATTCAGTTTTTTGGCCCGTTATCCTGAAAGCATTGGTCTCTACTAGAGTGGCCAGGGAATAGAGGGTACATGCCCCAAAATCACAAGACTTAGGAACCTCATCCAACTGCTAATTGCCATTACAATTAAATACAATTACTGCTTCCACATTCTGCACACTCTCCCAGCTGGCTCTCCCTCTGGGATGGGATACTGATGTGATGAAATAATGTTATTTTGGCAGCTCAATATGGAGAAAAGGCCTTTAGCATCAGTGTCAGACAAATTTGGGGCCTTATGTCACCCTGCCAGAAAACTCCAAAGGATTGCATCCTCCATCTCCATCCTGTTTTATCAGGATATCCATTTTGGGACAGCCTGCATTAACTAAACTCATTCCTCTGCTTCTCTTGGAGGCAGCTTGGGAGTTGAACCTGTTGACAGGGACACCATCAAGCAGCCCCCACGGTGCATCACGGACACCATACTCAGCAAATCCCTGATCCTGAAAATCTTCATGTCAGCAGCCATCATCATCAGTGGAACCCTCTTTGTCTTCTGGAAGGAGGTGAGGGAAATCTGCACTCACATCTTGTTTCCATCGGGGTGGATGGAGAACAGAGTGAAGGGCACTTTCTGAAGGAGAACTTTCTGGAATCCATCCCGTGGGGAAGGATCAGTGTAGGCAGAGGGCTCAGAAAGCAGAGTCTGAGCTCTGCTGTCACGTCCCTTTGTTGCCTTTAATTTGGAGCTTCCAATTTAGAATGGGAAACTTATTACTTGATGTGGCATCAATACTTTAAGGGACATTTCGCCTCTAGCTTTCCATTTTCCCAGCAGAAAATGCCAAGTACATAAGTACAATAGATTGCTGTTGGTAAATAGTGACTGTTATGTTAAGTCTCAGTAATTTATTTCAGAATGTTCTTTTCTCAAAGTCCACATCAAAGTTTAAGATTTTAAAATATGGGTGATAAGATCGTAAACTCTAAAAGTAGCAGAGAGAAATTAATGCTACATGTAACAGATTGAACTAGATTTTCTCCTTTGTTTTACTGCCTGGGCTCATTAAAGAGAACATTTAATTCTTCTATTGAATTGGCATATTTTTGTAAGGTTAAACTAACCCAATTATTTTTGTGTGCTTCCAGAATCCAAAGGGTGGCATAACTCCTCGAACCACAACCATGACTTTTACCTGTTTTGTGTTTTTTGACCTCTTCAACGCCCTGACATGTCGCTCTCAGGTGAGATTGCTCTGTCAGCAGTAATTTCTTGCCTCAAATCACAAACACAAACATTAGAATACCAGCATTTTGCATACTAAGGGTTTTTTCTTAACGTTATTTAAAGTAGTATGATTTTTATCAACTTTTTATATAAATAAAATTATCCATCACAGTTCAAGAGCAACTACACTTTCAGTTATGTAGTTCTGAGTTAGTGTTTATGTGACTTCAAAAGTAATGGACTTGAAATGTAAAGTAACAGGGTGACATTAAGCTCCCATAGAGATTGGGAAAAGTTACTTTTTTGGTTTTTTCCCTTCTGTAGACAAAGCTGATATTTGAAATCGGCTTTTTCCGAAACCGCATGTTCTTGTATTCTGTGCTTGGGTCGTTTTTGGGACAGCTGGCTGTTATCTACATCCCTCCGCTACAAAAGATCTTCCAGACAGAGAATTTAGGAGTGTTAGGTAAGTTGCAAAATAAATAATGGTTGGGGGTTTTTTGTGGATTTTTTTCTTGTTTGTTTGGTTTTTTTGTTTTTTTAGTTTGATTTTTTTTGTGTGTTTTTTTTTATTTAAAGTGACTTTAGAAAGCAGATGCCATTCCCAGTTTTTCTCCATTAGCTCCCAACACATCACCAGTAGGTGAAATCAATCAGCAGCTCCTGTACCCGTGTATTTACACACAGCCATACACAATTAGCAGTATTATTTAATGATATTATCCCACCTTAGGTCTTGAATTTTGATTTACTGAGCATAAATGCAAGTCAATGGAGACATGCCAAGATTTTCCACAAGCATCACACCATCTATGTGATGATATTTCTTGGATCATTACGCAGATATTTGCTTTGGAAAGAGCAGGGTGACCGTTTCCCAGCTGAAATGCTGGGATTTTAAAAACTCAGATTTTACCATTTGAATCAGCAAATTGCTCCCTACCACACTGTGTTCCTGCCTTGGGCTGTTATAAGCAGCAGGCAGGGATCCCAAAGGATTCCTGTTTCCACCCTCCAAGGGGACTGTCCCAGCTGTGGGTGTCCCCAATTCTCAGCTGGCAAGGGCACATGCAGGGCTCACCCAGCACAATTCCTGGCTGCAGGAAGGCCCTGGGATGGCATTCCTGAGCTGAGCTCACCTCCATCCTGTCTCCTCTCCCAGACCTGCTGTTCCTCACCAGCCTGGCTTCCTCAGTGTTCATCGTGTCCGAGCTCGTCAAACTCTGTGAAAAGCGCTGCTGCCACCCACCGCACACAAAGGGATTGTCACAACTGACTCGGACTGCTCTGAAACACACTGGGAACAGAGCTGTGACCCTGGATAATCCCAGTGCACGGCTTTGTGACACCACACAACCTTCCTGAAAATACCAACAGTCCTTACACCAGAGGCTCTTCCACCCACTCACCGTGAACAGTCCACAGAAACCTCGACAGAGGCTCCTCTTATATTTTTATAGCACTGATCTGTGCATCCAGAAGGCTGTGCTAGTCCCAGACAAAAGAAGAGCTTCACACCTGTACAGAAAAATCTATTGTGCATAAACTGAAATTTTATTTATTTAAATCAAAATCGTTTTTAATAATAAAAATCTACATTTTAAAACGTTACTGACAAGCATCTGAGTGAGACTCGTGATCCTGCCTTCAAGCATTTATTTTTCTCCAGTTTATAGTGTTTGTGGATTCCCCTACCTCCAGCCTCAATTGAGCAG
Organism: Malurus cyaneus samueli; assembly: GCA_009741485.1. Lineage (NCBI taxonomy): Eukaryota > Metazoa > Chordata > Aves > Passeriformes > Maluridae > Malurus > Malurus cyaneus. The sequence continues at coordinate 17,510,089 of CM019224.1, forward strand.
GATTTCAAGGAAACAGTGGGGAGAGGTCAAACAGAGCAGGGAGCTGAAGTGTCAACCCTCAGCTGTCATTTTTTGTACCTGTGTGGCTAAGAGGAGAAAAAGGGGAGGCTGAGTAGACCCAAAGCACAGCAGTAGAAGGATTTAATGGGAAAGAGACTCACTTTCACAAAGTCTGAGAATAAAGATAAGTCAGGAACAGAGAAGGGATGTTGAGCTTTGCAGCTGGGTCAAGAACTCTGAGCAGTTCAGATCATAGCTAAACGCACTGCTGACAAAAGCTTTCTGGGTATTTGTATGTGCATGAGCAGGAAGCCCAGATTTCCTAATCATTTGGTTCAGGAATTGAGTCTCTCCCAAGCCCATCTTCTATATTTAAAGAACAATTCAGAATAATCCCATCTGCTGGTTGGGTCAGTAGTGCCCTAGTAAATACTGCTTCATTGAAACATTTGCTAAAGTGCCATAGTGTCAATTTTTTTCTTGCCCCAGCTTAACACCTTCAAAGTGAAAATGAAGAGTCTCAGACACAAACTTGTCAAAAAACTACAATTTCAGAGGTCACGCTGCTATGCTGATAGTCACAAGATGTTTAAACAGGATTACATTTTGGAATCATAGTCTAGAAAGAAATATGAATAGAAAGCTATACTGGTGCTCATTATAAATCAAAGAAAACCTGGCCACTGAAGTATTTTTGGTGGAGAGTAGTTTTGTACAATTCCCCCTCCTCAAATACAGCCTGCATAGGCATCTGCTCCCTTTTTTTTTAAACCCTTGCAGATGGCTTCAGTTCTCAAAAACAAGTCTCTGCCTTGTAATGGAAGAAAAATAAAGTCTAGCTGTTTATTTTATGCTTCCCTGAAGAAATTCAACCATCTCATCCTGTATGCCAAGCACTTGGGAGTATTTAATAGGCTTAGTCACTGCTAAGTGAGAAAGACCTCTGAGACTCGTGGTGGGAGCTGGAGAATGTTACAACAAAAGCTGCTATCACCACTCTTACAGACACCATCATGTACTTGCTACTCCTTACACTGCACAATTTGACATTATCAATATATATAGAGAAGAAAATTATACAAAAGAATCAGTGCAATTGTTCTGATGCTTACATTTTTTTTCTGTGTGGTACAAACCTGGGAGATTTGATCTTTAAAGCGTTTATCTTTAAGCAAATACAGGATAAAAGGACATTATTCCAGGCCTTTCACAGCACTCTCTGTACTGGAACAAATAGCATATAAGTGCCCCAAGCATTAGTTCAGGTACTCTACAAAACACACAGCTCAGTTCTAGGGTGTCTGGCTGGAGCAATTTCTTCATGCTCTCCTTTCAAGGCTAAATTCATATTGTTTAATTTAATTTTTAAAAATGAGATCTACATTAAGGCACAAGTGCAGGTTGTTAAGAATATTCAAATCTGGCTCCATATCACAAACAACAGGTTGGGGATAAAAAGACCACATACAAGAAAACAGCAAGGGAAGGAATTTGAAGGGAGGCCACAAGAACAGGAATTGTAGAATTCTGTAGATTGTTACAACACATTTTTTCTCTAAGCTGCAAAACTTATGCCAGGACAAAGGGGATTGGACATAGTCCTTTTCCTCAGAAGGAGGAAGACTGATAAGCAGAGACACTGATAACCAAACAAGTTTTGCTTAGTTAGAAATTAGTCCCTGGTAGAAACCAGGGTTATTATTGACAAGTTAATCACACACTGAATTAGCAAGGTCAAACTAATAATTACTGATAGATGTGAACAAATTCAAGTAGAAAAAGTCCTGAGTAGACCTGGCAAAACTGGTGCTGACTGGTGAACAGTCACAAAACAGAGCACAAACCCCAACAACTGCGTTTCACATTCTGGGGATATTTTTCCATAATAGAGTACTTATTAATTATGTGGAAATAAAGTTTACAGCAATCTTCTTTAAACATTTTACAAATATAAACCTGATTTTTACTTCTTTCACAGGGTATATGCAGATCCTCAATTAAATGTGGCTGCTTGTTACTAACTTTTTTTACAGCCTGATCTTTTATTCCAGTCTCATGGGGTTTCTAAAGAATGTACCTTGTCTACAGAATTCCTGCTGGTGGGATGGTCCATTTTTAGGATAAATATGGCTTCAATGATTCTATTCTAAGTTTAAAAAGCAACAGAAAAATTTTTGCAGAAACAGATGAAGTGAGACGCATCAAGGCCAGTGTAATAGCATAAAATCTGTTATTCTATGACTATTCTGGACATCCTAAAACTCATATGGAGTCATTTGCTGAAAATTACTTAGAAAACTTGAAATTAAATGCTTGAACTGAAGCAATGCAAATTAATAGCACCTTTCATTTGGAATCATGTGGACTATTGTATGTTCACCAATGGAAGACATCATTACAGTTTGTAAGCTTTGCTGACTAATTTCATGGCATGCAAATAAATATGTACAGTTTGAGGTATAAGAGCTTTAATCAGTGCCTTGAACAGGCTTTATAAATATATAAATATGTACATATCAATTCTCCAAGACAGAAAGCCATACTGTCAATAACTTCTGCTGCTTTTAATTTAGTGTGCAGACATAATCTATGGGGAATGCAAGCAAATTCACATTCAGCTGGAGCTTAGCCATGCCTAATGATTGTATCCCTAGTTAATTTTTCTGTCCTCCCCCAACAAAACCCTTCAGGCAGAATAGTGCATTAAACCTAAACATTACACAAGTACAAGCTTTGTCCCAGACAATGAGGTAAATTTAAGGGGAAAAGAAAAAAGAAAAAAATGTCTTCTCCAAGAACATTAACACTTGGAAGTAAATACAGGATTTTTTGTGTTACTGTAATTCCTTTAGCTCTCTTCATCATCATCTTCATCCTCTTCAATGGGTTCCCGCAGCCCTTCGCTCTGTCGACTCTTTCCAGCCATTTCTAACAAGGCCTGAGCCTGAGGATCCACATCCAGGATACTCTTCTTACCTTTTTTCTTCAAAACAAAATAAGATATAGTCAATTTAAAATGTCAGTATCAGGCTACAAGGAGGGGACACACTCAAAAGTCCATTAAGTGATGTGGTCTGCAAGCTTGGCACAATGGAGCAGATGGATTTCCAAGCATGGCATTTAAAATTCTGGGATACATCAAATGATTTTTACTGCACAAAATAGCCAGCAACTTTTCCTAAGATGACAGTGAAGTATTTCAGGTTTATTCAGGTTACAAGCCAGCCAGGACATCCTGGTTAACCTCACCTCAGTCTGAAGTGTTGATGTAAAGCTTTTAAAGAAGAGATCTAGTTACAATTCAACATTTTTTGTAAACAGTTTGCTCTGTTTCTATTGAAAGCTCTGTTTCCAGTGAATTCAGGTCATATGATTTTAGTATGAAAAGAAGTAAAAATTAAAAATAAATAAATTTTAAAACCCCACCAAACTGTACAGACCAGATAGTTTAATAAGAGAATAAATTACAGGGATAGAGGAGACTGGAAAGAGGGCTCCTACTCATTCCCAAAAATAAACCAAGTGCAGGAAGACTGGCACAAACCTATTCACATAAATTCATTGTGAAACAATAGTAAATGTAAAGTTACTGATAAAGAAATCTTTTAGGTGTCTTCCTGAACTACAGATTAGCCTTTACTAGAGAGTTTCCACTGCTTTTAGAAACACTGGGTTTTACTGAGCCCCTCCAAGGAGGTTCCTCCTGGAGACCTCTCAATATCAAAAAAGCCTTTTGAAATTCAGATTAAAGTCCTGCTATTCTGGCTCTATCACCTCATGGCTCCTGATATTCTTTCTTGTTGGCACCCTCAATATTTCCCAATTGTTTTGCTATTTTCCCACTGCAAAATTCATGGCACCACAGGGCCAGTTACAGAAAATATCATTCACAACAATGGAGAGACAGTGTTTAAACAGAAAACTGCAACTGTGAGCTTTGCATTCACATCTGCTCCAACCAGGACACAGCTTCACAGGTTCACCTACCCCTGCATTCTCAGGGGCATCTCCCACTGCCCAAACTTCCATGGCATCCAGAGTGAAATCCTCTTTGGCTGACAGCTGGGGGCTGTTGTAGGTGGTGCAGCGAGGTTTGGCTTTGCTGTGGCCTTTCCCATAGTCACTGTCGATCCAGAGCCCAAAGTAGCCGTGCTGGCCACCCATACCCTGGGAGAAAAAACAGCACATTAAACACATCCTGCACAGCAAAAACAGACTGGGAAAGTCAGGAAACCTAGAGAACAAGCTGCTGTGTTAAGTGTTTATGCCACACTTCTGTGGGTAGGTGAAAAAAAAGGGATTCTGAGTGGAGCTGGGCCTCTGTACCCACATCTTTATTCCTGAACACAAATAAGAATTTACCTGAGTGATACTGCTCTACCTCTAAGCTTTACAAAATACCAATATCTGTGAGCTGTGCAAGAAATTTAGCTCCTGGCTTTTGTTTATTGACTAACAGTTCCATTTCAGAGTGGCAGTGCTCAGGTTTGCTGCCTTTTTTCCATTTAGGAAAGTATCTACAGAAACCAATAATGTAATTCAATGTTTTTCACTTTCTCTAGAGCAAATGCCTGCTGCAATTACCCGAGTTATGGGCACATAATGCTCCAAAAGCAATAAAGACAGGTGGTGTGTTGTAGCTCTGTAGAAATTCCTCTGCATCTGGAGAGTTCATCTGTAAATTTGAGTAAAAGGAGCTCCTGCCACTGTAATCACACAGCAGCAGCAGCTACTTGCAATGTCTGCACTCTAATTCTGTTGGGCTTTCTCTTCCATAATTTCAAAAGCAGTTGGTGTGGCAGGGAGAGCAGCCAGTGAAAGAATCCTCAGTTACACAAATCACTATTTTGTGCTGCTTCAGGGATACAAATTTCCTCAGAGAATAACAAGTGAAATAAATCTTCTCCCAGAAACAAAAAAAAACCCACAAAACACTTCCAAACACCAGCCACAAATCCAACTTCCAAATGACCATTTCTGAATACTTACAAGTCCATTTGGCATAGTCTGTTGGCCATGGTTTAAATACATGTAGTGGTCATTGTACCCTGTGTATGTGTACACAGCCAGAGTGGGGAAAACAGAAAACAGAAAGCATCTGTTGTCACCTGCAAACACAGAAGCACCTGAAGTCAGACCAGTGGTCAAGCAATAACTTGCCTACAAATAGAATAGAAAAATAATTGAAGTGAAGCTGAGTAGTTCAAAGACAGCTGCCAGGTCAGAAAGGCAGTAGATCTCCCATCAAGATTTAGATCTGTTTTTTATTCTCAGTTAACTCTGTGCAGTTACAGAAATCAATGTAAAGGTGATAAAGGGAATAGTCAGAGGCCCCACTAGGGCATTATGTCACTATGTCACTGACCCAGGAATGCATTATAGCACCTAAAACTGGCCAAGTGACAGATCTGTACTGCTGTGAGTGCAGACACCCCTAATTCTGACTGCACTGAAATACAGATCAGTTTAGAGTCGATGACTTAGATCATTTTTCACCATGCCCAGTCTGGTATTGAGAGGGATCACTGGTGTGACTGCCCTGTATGCTTTGTGTGTTTCTGTGTCAGGAAAAAAATAAAAGGAAAGGGATGTGTAAACAGAGTAAAATAATATTGTACCAACTGACTGAATTTTCAAATACTCATTTAGGATAGGAAACGAGTTTCTAATGTAGCCAAAGTGAGGATTCTCTGTAGCACCAAATATTCAAAGCCCTGTTTTTTTTTTCAAAAATCCATCAGAAATGTTCTTTCCAAAGAATTCTTAAAAATCCCTCTCTTTCCCCTGAAGTTTGAAGGGAACAAGAAGTTTAGCTTGTGCAAAGAATCCTCTGGCTGCTGGATTTTAGAAGGGGAACAAAGACAGTGCACAAATGGCAACAGGAGGCTCAGGTGTTCCTGATGGAGGACTGCCATCCTGTGGACAAATTATTTAGACACTAATTCATCATATGTGCTCTACTTCCTTCATTTTCATTTAATTTTCAACCTAAGCAGCTACAGGGCTTGATAGATTTCCCAGGAAACTTCTGTGATCAATAAGCATTGCAATTTTAAAAGTCTTATCAAATAACAAACTATAAATATTAATCAGTAACATGCCTGACTGCCATGCTAAGAATAACTTTACATGTGTTTGATAGTCTTTGAAAATCAGTGTTATTTTTGCCACAGAAAAATTCACTTGGAAAAGTAAGAAAGGATGTCATTAAACGGACAGTATCCATTACGGGACAGGATTCTTGTGCCTGTACAAAAACCAGGGAATGTCTACCAGAGATACTAAAAAAAGGAAAGTGAGATTTACCTTGGAACTGTGGCTTCACCTCCCAGGAGTGAGATGCAAACCCACCAAAGAGGAAACCATCCAAGTCCCTTAAGATCACTATGCAAGGACCTTTGTTCACTATATGGGCACACAACTGTGAAAAGCTCTCCCCGTGGAGCCTGGAGGAAAATAAAAGCTGCCACTTGTGCTGTAGCTCTGCAGGCAGGTGGGAGTTGATGTAGATGATGGCTGGGATGTCAAAGAGGCTGACAACTCCTCTCCCTTTGACGCCTTTGCAGTGGGGAACCAGGTTGAGGATGTCGTTGGTTTGGTCTGGGAGGGAATGCAGGACGTGAAGGCCTTGCCTGATGACAACACTGAGGAAAACGGAGATCTGGGGAACTCGGTACACCCAATCCTCAATGACACTTTGATCAAAATTTGTCTCCAGCAGCTGAGAACCCACAGGTTTTGTCCCATCTAAATAAGAAGACACACAGGAACAGGAGTAAATCTCCCGGTCTGGAAAATAATTAGGTAATTTTTAAGTGCAAACACAATAACCATTATTGTAATGAACAGAAAACCACATCTGAAAGAAGCCAGAAACAGTGAAGTGTCAGCTACACTAAACAAATGCAACCACAGAACTGAGAAACATTTACCTGTGCCATTCATTGGTTGGGCTGTCATGATTTAAAAACACAGACTTCAAGCTACAACTCATGAAATATTCTTTGCCAGACAGCAAAATCTGTTACTACAACAGTGCAAAGATAGACCTATGCTTTATAGAAGGACATAGTCATAAATACATAATACATTTTATTTAAATAAGTAATATTTAGATGTCCATGCCTGTCATCTGCAAGTTAGGTATTTGTAAAACAGACATGTTCTACAACAAACTGGGACTCCAAATCAAATCTCACCTGAATTTAGGGGAGAAAGATAATAAGGCAAAATAAATAAAATTCCCATCTTGTTTTCTAAGCACTAGGTTTGAAATTTTGGTCTCACCATTTAAATTCAAAGATGTGACCTGAAGAGTGAAATTCTCATAAGATCAGTGATTACACAAGTTCTGGGATATGCTGAATCAGGGCTGCTTACCTGGAAGCTTCAATTCTGAGAGCAGCTCAGAAGCCAAAGCTTTGACTCCACTTGAAAAATCCCTCGTATTCTCCAAACTCCAACCTTTCAGTTCCTTCCTGTAGCTCAGTACATGGACTACAGACGTGATCAGATCCTCTGTGAACTTAAAAGATTAAAACATCACCGTTTTGGTATTTCTTAAATGAAATTGCCAAGAGCTTCAAAGGACTGTCTGAAGATAAAGTCAAGCAGTACTGATGCTGTAATCCCAAAGGCAGAAACATCTCTTGTCATGACAAGTCAGGAACTACAGAAATGCTGTTTCAGTGTCACAGGTCTGAAAAGGATGCTTTTTCAAGACATTTCATACATGTTACTTCACAAAGCAGCTAGATAAAACAGTGATTGGAAGAGGGAGGGGAGGGTCAAGTTTTGTACTGTAGAAGCTGCTAGCGAATTACTGTTCTGTGCTATCTCACTCTCTCACCTTGCAAGGTATGAATTTGATCCTGCAATAAAGCTCCAGAGAGCATTTTACTCGGTTCCCAGAAGCATCAGCCAGCCACACCACAGCCCCTGCTGGCTCTTAACTATGGCCTGCTGTCTCACTGTCACCCCAACACACATTTAACTGCTCGTTTACCTCTTGGATTTGTTTGCCCTTCAGGGGCCCTCCTGTCTTGGAGATCATTCTCATTATGATGCTAATCTTCTCATCCGCATTTCCTTTTAAGAGGTTTGACATAAAAATTACAAACTGCTCCTTAGCAATCTGTTCACTCAGCCCAGACGATTTGCCAGGCAGGTCAATGCTTTTCATGCCATTGTACAACCGAACAGTCATTGGCTCTGGCAGTGGCTCCCGAGTGTGCGCCTGCAGTGAGAGAAACAGCACAGAGCACATTAAGAGTAACTGATGTGTTCCAGCTAATCTGTACTGAGACATAGTATCCACTATCAGGAATAAACTTTTGTCAAGAACTTCTTTGCTAAGAGAAAAACTAAAAATCTCTAATTTTATAGCGATTTCTTTTTGTGATTTTGGTTGATACGGTTTTTCTAGAAAGGGTTTCTACGTGATAACTCTGGGGCAAAGGTTTACAACTGCCAGCCCAACATTCAAAATTGTGTTTTAAGTCTGCTTTCGATAGTGGAGCTCATTTAAAAACAAAGTGAAGTGTTTTCCATATCTCAGCTTTGGCCTCAATGTGGTGTTTAACCTCACATGCACATGCAGAAACAATCCTAGAAATTTCCGCCTGCACAGCAACTAATTGAAGCACAAAACAAAGTTGAGATCACCTGATTTTTAAAAAGCATCCCTGATGTTAGCAGAGTCAAAAGCAGAACTTATTAATCTGAATTGCATGCCTGGCCCTTTGAATTGAAATCTAGCTGGAATATATCATCATTCATCACGGCTCTGTGGGAAAGATCTGACTCTGGGTTCAACTTTGAGAGTGTTGAAGATAATTACACGGTTTAAAAATAAACCAGCTAAAATATATGCACACAGGAGGACGTGATTACCCAGTGTCCTCACTGTGCACAGCACTGTGCACAACATGCTGAAGACCTGAATTGACTCCTGCACACGGGGTGCAGCTCAGTGGGGACTGCTGAAATCAGTGGAGCCCCACCTGCCTAAAAGCACTGGAGCTGCTATTAACGATTGCCTGGCTCAATACCACTCCTCTGGAAGCCACCTGGGCTGCTCCTATTTGCTGTTAATGGCTGTTGCTGGGCATAAGAGAGCCAATATCCTGAGCTCTGTGCTGCTTTCACTGACGTCAGTGGTACAACTTCCATTGATTGCAGCAGGAGCAGAAATAGCAGCCACAGTTTCTCACATCAGAGTGCTCCACAGCGAGGGAGAGATGGTCACAGGGGGTACAACCGTCTTTGAGAGGCTTTCTAAAAATCTTACATGAGCCTGAAGTGGGAGAGGCGGCAGGGAGCACAACTAAAACATTATACTTAGGGGCTTTTTGATTCACACTGCTGAATTGACCGACCTACTCCCTACCTTATCCCACCACTTCACTGGGCTGTTTCATTTTGCTTCTTGCTATTCCAAAGAGTGGACCTGGGGTGCAAAAAAGGAGGCCTGTAAAACAGGAATCTTTAATAACCATCTAACTCACATCTCTGGCAGTTCAGAACCCTTGTTTTTAGCATCTTCAAGAAATTATCTAGAGATGTCTGCTCCACTTGCTTCCCAGGCTATGCAGTGCTGCCTGCTCTGGCCCAGATGTGTAACCTAACCAGAACACGAGGTGATGTTTGGGGCCTCATCAGTGGGACCAGACTGTTGCTGGATTAAATCTGTCACATCTCAGTCCAGCCCAGGCATGAGCACTGTCACCTATGAGGCAGGAATGTCATCGCGACTGTCCCTGCACCTACAGGAAGTCTTCCAAAAGATTTTAGTTTAATAAACAAACAAAAAGGCAGGAAGGGTAAAGACAAAAGTTCACCAAAAATCACACTGATCTAGGGCAAAGCCAGAAAGAGAACTTTTTCCAGTCTCAAACAATAACAGGCACCAAGGGCATTGGATGAATTAGTGCTGAAACACCAGATAGCAGGAACATCATTTCCAAACTTGGTGTTCCAAAACTTGGTGGCAGCTCACGAACAGCCAGGCTGCAGGAAGGCTGAGGCTGCTCTACATGCACAGGCATTGCTAAACACCTTAAAATAACCTGCTGCTCTCAATGAGTTTTAATTTGACTCCATTATCTGTGTAACATATATAAAAATGCACTTTACCACTAAATTCATTAGGCCACTTAGTTCCTGACTAGCTGAAGTTATTAAGGATTCCAGTGAACCATTTTTCTCCTTTCTTGATTAGAAAATGAATGCAAAGTTAATCAGAAGCATAATGCATGTTAATTAGCTAAAACAGGGAGCTACAGCTTAATCAAGCCAAATTGAACTCTCTCCTTTTAGTACATATGAAGAGATTAGAGACAGTGAGTGAGACAGACAGAAGCAAATAAAACTTGACTTTGTGACAGCTTCTCAAGACAATCTGTAAAGAATCCCACACAACAGACTCCAGAGGGAAAAATATTCTGTCTGTTTTTCAGGTCTATGTAAAAACATTTCTGTACACCCTAACTTGCTTCAGAATCAGGAAAGCTGCGAATGGACCCAAAAGTGCAATTTAAGAGACAAATGCAGACCTGAAAGTAACTACTCATGTTAAACCGCAAGAAAAAAGTTAAATATCCATTCTGCCCCAAAATATGAAAAATTAAATTGAGATGAGCAATCCTTAAAAAATAACTATTGCCACATCTTTAGAGCTTCTTTCTGGAATTCTGTTCAATGCACTACATCCCAGATACATCATGAATAACAAATTGCCTTGCCTGTAGTGCTGCCAGAGTCACAGTTTTCTTTGCAGCTTTGGCATTTTTTGCTCCAGCTGAGCCACTAGATCCTGATAAGGTATCGAAAAGTCCATCAATGTCAGACTGCTCCTCAGGAAGAAATCTGGAAAGGTGATTCTGATAGGCATTGCTTTCTGCATTCCCCATCTTTTCAACCTGAAGCAAAGAAAAAAGAAACAAAAGAAACATTAAACACAGAAAGATATCACAAGGGCCATGAAAGACACATCAAACTGACTAACATACCACTGCAAGTTTTACAAGAATAGCAAATTAGTAGCCTTACAGGAAATTATTAAAACTACTGTTTAGTCTCTGTATTCACCAAGACTTAATGAACTTGGAAAACATCTGTGGACAGTAACTGTGCTTTAAAAGCTGACAGTCTGACAGCTCTTTGCTAAAACCACCAATGCAAACCTCAGTCAAGTCTCCATCAAATGGAAAAACCAATATGATCAAACGGTTAAATTAGTTTATACAAAGTGACCATGAGTTTGACAGCTGGAATACATCCCTAACATAAGGGGAAAGGTCTGATAATGGATTAGTTATGACAGTTTGTGCTGCATCTTTCTGATGCATTAATGGACTGAAGCTAAGCTTGCCAATATTATGCAGCACTAAAACACCATAACTGCAAGTCTCTGAAAATCACAAATATAAATTAATTTCAAATATCAATTAAACAAAGTAACGAAAACATTTAGGAACACAACTCAAGACCCATCAAAACCACACAAATTCGTATGAAACCAATAAATCAGTCACTGAGAGTTGATACCCACAGAATTAAAGCTGGTGTGGGGGGGGGGTGGTTTGGAGTTTGCTTGTTTTACACATTTAGTGACACAACTATTTCTCTCACTGTCAGCAGAGTCAGCTGGATTATGGAGACTTATTTTTAGTGTCATTTGAGCCATGTGCTCTGCCTTTCTCCCTGGCACAGACCTAACAGGGCCTGAAATCCCAAATTTCACCATGACCACAATGACAGCCACCACTGCCAGCAGCCTTCTCATCTGTCTGGGGGAGACACAAGCCTGGGGTGATGATATGAAAAAGATGAAATGTGGAATTAGATATAACATAAAGATTATTTTGCAGTTTTTTTTTTCTGCAAATGCCATGCCTTTCCTGGCACCTCTCTTTTCCAGACAAGCCCATCACGCAGCCCTTCAGCAGCCTCCGAAGGACACATTGTTGTGCCTAACGCGGTGTTTCTGTCGTTAACTTTGTTTACCGTAGATAAGCAGGTCGGGCTGTGGCTGCTTCACCTTCAGGCCTAAAGCCTTGCCTGAGAGGAAGATGTCGATCGTGGGGTAAACACCGAGGGCTGAGTGCAAACCACTGCAACCTAGAAGACAGACGGTGAAGATACAAATTTGAACAGCGAACCGCTGGAGAAGGAGGGCCCATAAAAGGTTTATTCTAGGTGTGCCAAGAGAATCTGACCAACTCTGCCCATCCTTCCGCAGCCGGCGGCAGCAATTCCCCGCCCCATGCCGGTGACGAGGAGGAGCTGAGGGAGAGGATGAGGGAGGGGATGAGGGAGGGGATGAGGGGAGGCAGGCGGAGGCTCAGGCGATTCCCCCGCACGGTCCTGGCTTACCGGCAGGGCGAGCCCGGCGTCCTCTCCGCCCCGATGAACCGTGCTGTGACACCGGCCCGGGCCCGCCCCTCTCTGTCCCGAAACCCCGAACCGTGACACCGGCCCTTTTCCGTCCCGATGGCCCCGAACCGTGACAGCGGCCCGGGTCCGTCCCGACAGCCCCGCACTGTGACACCGGCCCAGCCCGGCCCCTCTCCGCCCCAATAGCCTCGAATTGTGGGCACCGGCTCGGGTCCGGCCCTTCTCCGCCCCGATAGCCCCGCACCGTGACAGCGGCCCGGGCCGCCGGCGCCAATCGGCCTCAGCCCGCCCGGCCGGGGCGGAGCGCGGGGAGCGGGGCCGGGCCTCGGCCGCGGGGAGGGAGGGACGGAATGAAGCAGGAAAAGGATGGAGGAAAGCCGGGAAGGGAAGGGTGAGTGTGTTGTTCCCCGCTGCTGCAGCTCGCTGTGGAAGGTACAGAAAGTAGCCTGAGAGCTCCGGAGATTGGCGAGACCGCGGCGGCCATTCCTCCCTGAGGGCACCCTCAGCCTTGAGGGAACCCTTCTCTCTAAGGAGACTTTTCCCTGAGGAGATCCTTCCTCTTGAGGTAACCCTGCTCCCTGAGGAAACCCTCCTTTTTGAGGGAAGTCTGCACCTTGAAGGGATCCTCCTTTTTGAGGGAACCTTCCACCCTGAGGGGACCATTCTCCCCACAGAGACTCTCCTTTAGGGAACCCTGAGAAGATCCTGCTTTTCCAGTGAACTCCCTTCCCTGAGGAGACCCTTCTTCCTGAGGTATCCCTTTTCCCTCAGCCACCATAGCCCTAAAACATGTTTCAAAAAGGAAATAAAAATTAAGATCTGTAGCTGGGACAGAGCAACAATCCCCCTAGTTCCTGTCAGGGCTGAGGTGATGTGCTCAAGCATTTTAAAAAGCATCCCAAAAAATATCTCGGGAAGGTCAACGGGAGAAGGTGTTGCTGGCCCTCATCTGTGCTGGAAGCAGTTCGCAGACTATTACACACAGAAGAGAAAAGCTGTGTGTAATAAATGAAAAAAGACAGGAAAAGCTATATGTAATAAATACAAACCACCAGGAAAAGCTGTGTATAATAAATAAAAACAGCCAGGAAAATCTGTGTGTAATAAATACAAAAGAACCAGGAAAAGCTGCGTGTAATAAATAAAAACAGCCGGGAAAATCTGTGTGTAATAAATACAACCAGCCAGGAAAAGCTGTGTGTAATAAATACAACCAGCCAGGAAAAGCTGTGTGTAATAAATACAACCAGCCAGGAAAAGCTGTGTGTAATAAATACAAAACCAGGTCATTTCAGGTAAACACTCGGGCC
>CM019224.1:17526673-17569301 GCA_009741485.1 Malurus cyaneus samueli
ACGTGGACATTTTCTCCTTTCTTGTATAGAAATGAATGACAAAGTTTAATCGAAGACATTGAATGTGTTATTAGCTAAAAGGAGCTATCAGCTTAATCAAGCCAAATTGAACTTCTCCTTTTAGTACATATGAAGAGATTAGAGACAGTGAGTGAGACAGACAGAACAAATAAAACTTGACTTTGTGACAGCTTCTCAAGACAATCTGTAAAGGATCCCACACAACAGACTCCAGAGGGAAAAATATTCTGTCTGTTTTTCAGGTCTATGTAAAAACATTTCTGTACACCCTAACTTGCTTCAGAATCAGGAAAGCTGCAAGTGGACCCAAAAGTGCAATTTAAGAGACAAATGCAGACCTGAAAGTAACTACTCATGTTAAACCGCAAGAAAAAAGTTAAATATCCATTCTGCCCCAAAATATGAAAAATTAAATTGAGATAGCAATCCTTAAAAAATAACTATTGCCACATCTTTAGAGCTTCTTTCTGGAATTCTGTTCAATGTACTACATCCCAGATACATCTTGAATAACAAATTGCCTTGCCTGTAGTGCGCCAAGTCACAGTTTTCTTTGCAGCTTTGGCATTTTTTGCTCCAGCTGAGGCACTAGATCCTGATAAGGTATCGAAAAGTCCATCAATGTCAGACTGCTCCTCAGGAAGAATCTGGAAGGTGATTCTGAATGGACATTGTTTCTGCATTCCCATCTTTTTCAACCTGAAGCAAAGAAAAAGAAACAAAAGAAACATTAAACACAGAAAGATATCACAAGGGCCATGAAAGAACATCAAACTGACTAACATACCACTGCAAGTTTTACAAGAAATAGCAAATTAGTAGCTTTACAGGAAATTATTAAAACTACTGTTTAGTCTCTGTATTCACCAAGACTTAATAATTGGAAACATCTGTGGACAGTAACTGTGCTTTAAAAGCTGACAGTCTGACAGCTCTTTGCTAAAACCACCAATGCAAACCTCAGTCAAGTCTCCATCAAATGGAAAAACCAATATGATCTAACGGTTAAATTAGTTTATACAAAGTGACCATGAGTTTGACAGCTGGAATACATCCCTAACATAAGGGAAAAGGTCTGATAATAGATTAGTTATGACAGACTGTGCTGCATCTTTCTGATGCATTAATGGACTGAAGCTAAGCTTGCCAATATTATGCAGCACTAAAACACCATAACTGCAAGTCTCTGAAAATCACAAATATAAATTAATTTCAAATATCAATTAAACAAAGTAACGAAAACATTTAGGAACACAACTCAAGACCCATCAAAACCACACAAATTGTATGAAACCAATAAATCAGTCACTGAGAGTTGATACCCACAGAATTAAAGCTGGTGTGGGGGGGGGGTGGTTTGGAGTTTGCTTGTTTTACACATTTAGTGACACAACTATTTCTCTCACTGTCAGCAGAGTCAGCTGATTATGAGACTTATTTTTAGTGTCATTGAGCCATGTGCTCTGCCTTTCTCCTGGCACAGACCTAACAGGGCCTGAAAATCCCAAATTTCACCATGACCACAATGACAAGCCACCATGCCAGCAGCCTTCTCATCTGTCTGGGGAGACACAAGCCTGGGGTGATGATATGAAAAGATGAAATGTGGAATTAGAATATACATAAAGATTATTTTGCAGTTTTTTTTTCTGCAAAGCCAATGCTTTCTGGCACCTCTCTTTTCCAGACAAAGCATCACCGCGCCCTCAGCAGCCTCCGAAGGACACATTGTTGTGCCTAACGCGGTGTTTCTGTCGTTAACTTTGTTTACCGTAGATAAGCAGGTCGGGCTGTGGCTGCTTCACCTTCAGGCCTAAAGCCTGCCTGAGAGGAAGATGTCGATCGTGGGGTAAACACCGAGGGCTGAGTGCAAACCACCGCAACTAGAAGACGACGGTGAAGATACAATTTGAACAGCGAACCGCTGGAGAAGGAGGGCCCATAAAAGGTTTATTCTAGGTGTGCCAAGAGAATCTGACCAACTCTGCCCATCCTTCCGCAGCCGGCGGCAGCAATTCCCCGCCCCATGCCGGTGACGAGGAGGAGGCTGAGGGAGAGGATGAGGGAGGGGATGAGGGAGGGGATGAGGCGGAGGCTGAGGCGGAGGCTCAGGCGATTCCCCCGCACGGTCCTGCTTACCGCAGGGCGACCCGGCGTCTCTCCGCCCCGATGAACCCGTGCTGTGACACCGGCCCGGGCCCGGCCCCTCTCTGTCCCGATAACCCCGAACCGTGACACCGGCCCTTTTCCGTCCCGATGGCCCCGAACCGTGACAGCGGCCCGGGTCCGTCCGCAGCCCCGCACTGTGACACCGGCCCAGCCCGGCCCCTCTCCGCCCCAATAGCCTCGAATTGTGGCACGGCTCGGGTCCGGCCCTTCTCCGCCCCGATAGCCCCGCACCGTGACAGCGGCCCGGGCCCGGCGGCGCCATCCGGCCCTCAGCCCGCCGGCCGGGCGGCGCGGGGAGCGGGGCCGGGCCTCGGCCGCGGGGAGGGAGGGACGGAATGAAGCAGGAAAAGGATGGAGGAAAGCCGGGAAGGGAAGGGTGAGTGTGTTTTCCCGTGTGCAGCTCGCTGTGGAAGGTACAGAAAGTAGCCTGAGAGCTCCGGAGATTGGCGAGACCGCGGCGGCCATTCCTCCCTGAGGGCACCCTCAGCCTTGAGGGAACCCTTCTCTCTAAGGAGACTTTTCCCTGAGGAGATCCTTCCTCTTGAGGTAACCCTGCTCCCTGAGGAAACCCTCCTTTTTGAGGAAGTCTGCACCTTGAAGGGATCCTCCTTTTTGAGGGAACTTCCACCCTGAGGGGACCATTCTCCCCACAGAGACTCTCCTTTAGGAACCCTGAGAAGATCCTGCTTTTCCAGTGATCCTTCCCTGAGGGACCCTTCTTCCTGAGGTATCCCTTTTCCTCAGCCACCAAGCCCTAAAACATGTTTCAAAAGGAAATAAAAATTAAGATCTGTAGCTGGGACAGAGCAACAATCCCCCTAGTTCCTGTCAGGGCTGAGGTGATGTGCTCAAGCATTTTAAAAAGCATCCCAAAAAATATCTCGGGAAGGTCAACGGGAGAAGGTGTTGCTGGCCCTCATCTGTGCTGGAAGCAGTTCGCAGACTATTACACACAGAAGAGAAAAGCTGTGTGTAATAAATACAAACCAGAACCAGGAAAAGCTGTGTAATAAATAAAAACAGCCGGAAAAATCTGTGTGTAATAAATACAAAAGAACCAGGAAAAGCTGCGTGTAATAAATAAAAACAGCCGGAAAATCTGTGTGTAATAAATACAAAGACCAGGAAAAGCTGTGTGTAATAAATAAACAACCAGCCGGAAAGCTGTGTGTAATAAATACAAAGAACCAGGAAAAGCTGTGTGTAATAAATAAACAACAGCCGGAAAACTGTGTGTAATAAATACAAAAGAACCAGGAAAAGCTGTGTGTAATAAATACAACCAGCCAGGAAAAGCTGTGTGTAATAAATACAACCAGCCAGGAAAAGCTGTGTGTAATAAATACAAACAACCAGGTCACTTTCAGGGTAAACACTCGGGCCCTGGTGAATTTCAATGGCAGTGGGGAGTGGAGGGAAAACAGTGATTTCTCAATGAATTGGTTCAATTTCTGTCTCCTGACTGGAAAAACCAGGCTGGTCTGAGGCTGAGAAGTAAAAATGCTGTACATGGGCTGAGGGATGAATGCAAGGTCATTGCCTTCAGTCAGACATATGAATACTTGGGAGAAAAAATATAGCCTCGGTGGCTGCAAAAGTCTGGTCCCAGAACTCACTTTTGTGGGGGGTTGACACCTTTCCATCTCATTTATATTACTCCCATTGTTCTTTCAGCCACAGGGTTTGGTTTCTGTGACAGGCCAAGGGCTTTACCTTCATAGCAGTGACACAATTTTTGGCCATGCTTTGTCTTACTCTGGTTGGTTTTCTTGGTAACGTTAAAACACACTTTTTAATTGTGGGTTTTTTTTAACCTTCGTGGATGAAAAATTTCATGAAAACCTGTAGAATATTCTTCCTGTTTGCAGCTCAGTCAGAAACACATTGATGAGAATTCTAAGGGTGAATACTGTTTCAGATTCGCTCTGGTCACCACTAGAGGCACAGGAATTACCCAGTTTGTATCAGCAGGGTCAGGACACAGCAAGCAAAAAGGAGGAATTAATGGGATGTTCATATGATGTGAACGCAGCTTGGGCTAGTGGAAGTTGTCCCTGCCCCTAGAAGAGACGAGGTGATCATTTTAACCCAAAACAACTCAAAACATTCTAGGATTCGATGAAATTCCTCTAGAAGCTGCTGGAGACGGCTTTGCCCACACGATGGCATCGCATGTTTAGAAAGTTCGCTGTGGAGCCCACAATGCGGGCTGCAGCGTGCTCCGAGTGGGTTTGGATTCCCCGGTTTACTCTGCGTGTGAGCAGAGGTAAAAGCTTGTGTAATAAGTTAGTTCATCCCTTTCCCATGAACTCTCTGTAATGACCATGAGTTAAAAACTCAGTTCTTTTTCAGCTCCCTCCTTGGGCTACATAAGCAGGTCCTAGAAATGTCTACTGTGTGTTTGATTTCTGTCAGCATTAATGAACTTCCAGTTGGTGCCTAAGGAGAAAAGTGGAACATGCAGAATGAGAATAACTGTTTTCATTCAAGTTAACTTTTTCTTCTTGACTTTGTTTTTAAAGGTTAGTGTTTCTGTGTATGTATTGCTTCACGTGCAATTGGATTTTTATGTTTATTTGTTTTATGGGTTGTGTTTCACATTTTATCTCTTTTGGTAGGATCTCTTTTCAGTCTGGAAATGCCAGACTGGAGCTTCTAGTCTAACTTACCTTTCACTAAAACTGATGTCCATCCAGATAAGGCTGATTGACCATATCATCTCCACAAACATACGATGATTTCATGACATCTTTCCTCCAACCACGGAGCTCAGAATCACTCAAAGGCTACTGAAAGGTACCTGGCTTGGCTTAGCTCAAATTTATCCTCTTTTGTTCAAGCCTTGCCCGTTTGGGACAGAGGTGACTGTGAACTGTGGGTTTATTTGCCCTGCCCATCAATCTAACCTGAGCTTCCTGCTGCTCCTGGATGGCGTTTTGTCATTGCCTGTGACATTAGGCTGTAAACCGCGGGGTAACCTGCCCTTAAAGCCACAAGATACTCGCATTAAATCGCACAGATTATGCTCCTGCTGCGGGGGAATTTCCAGGTCAGAGGCTAAACACCCTTTCCATGTCTTTTTTTTTTTTTTTTTTTTTTTTTTTTGGTGAGTTAACGTGTACAGTCCAGTGGAATGTGTGCAAGGGCAGCAATTCGCACTTCTTAATGAGTTTGTCTTCTCGGTGTTTTCAGGTTTACTGCGCGAGTTGGTTAGAATTGGTGGAGCTTTGTTTCTGCAGTAAACGAGATCACTAGTGATTGGGGGGGACCCCAATTTCTGGGATATCTGGTGTGTAGAAAAGAGGAAGAAAACTCAAGAAGGGTCTATAAACAATTGTGGCTAATTTTGTGAACTGGTGATAGATGTATATTTGATTGCAGAGTGAAAAAACCAAAACCACAAAACCCCAAACTATTTTATTTATAAGACTATATACATTGACTTGAATAAATTGGAGTAGGTTTGGTTTTATTAGTGCCAAGACCACAGAAAATAATGGATGATCTTAGTACCAGGTAATCCTCATTTTAGTTCAAGTCCCCCAGTTCAGGTAAGTCTCTTTCAGTTAAAATAAATTATTTCAAGATAACAATAGAAGCGGCTGTTTGCTTATATCAAGTACATCCCTTTTACCTTGCTTATCTATAAGTTTCTTTAAAATTATTTATTCTTCTCTCTTGAGTTGGAACAGAGAAATTTTGCAGCTCATTAGTCTCGTATACATATGTTAAAGTTGTTACCCTCTGGTGTCAGTGATTCAGAATCATTCTGATTCACCTTTGATATGATTCATACCTTGCACTGAGTTCTCACTGAAGGCCAGCTGAGAAAGGGACCCTGCTGTGCCTAAGACTGTGCAGACAGAGAGGATTTCTGTTCCAAAGAGCTTATAATTAGCTGCATTCACACATGCAATGAGCAGAACACCAGGCCTCTCAGCCACAGGCATCTGAGAACTCCACAAATGGTGATATCACACCGGAGGCACTTTTCAGGAGGGTATTTTTGGGGTATATTCACCTTCTGGGAAAGGGAGATTGGGATTATACTTTAAAATAAGCCCTTAGGTCTCAACCCTCTTGCAGCCTGGAGTCCAGATAAACACTGCTGTAAGTCACATGGAGGAAACACGTCTGCTGCTCTCACTTCCCCATTATTACTCAGCATTTCAGTTACATTATATTGCAGAACTCCAGCCCTTGCAAAAGAGGTCACATTTGAGTTAAAAGAGTTAAATTATAAAAGACCTTCATCCATGTTTTGGGGTCTAGTGAACACAAGAGTAATTTCACCCCTTTTTAATGCCATTAGGCTCTGCGTTTCCTGTTTTGATGGAGAAACATGAAGTTTCACAAGCCATCTGCAGTCACATTGAGTGAAATCCTGCAAAAATGTTATTTGATGAAACTAGTTGTAGGCTCAGCCCACTGATCATCTGTAGGGTGAGCTCAGCACAAAATTCCTTTGACTTTAAAAGGTAGAGTCCAAACCTACCCCCAATGCCCTTTTATAACCATGTTGTTCAGCTCTGCCTGTAATTGGCTGCAGTTAGAGCTGCACCTTCACAGCTTCTCACCTGATTTGCTTTCGGGTTTTTGTGGGATTGCCATATAAGGGTAAAAGAAAGAGCTGATTCTCACCAGAACTGAGTCCTTAGGTAGTCACAAAGGAAGTTCTGCCTTTTGCAAGTCTTTGTACTTCCCTTTACAAACCCCTCTGCCTGCTGGTAACCAGTTTTTCTATAAAAGGAGAAAGAAAGGGTGCAGTGATTATTGGTGTTAGAATCAGATGAAGTTTAAGGTCACCTCCAAACCATTCTAAGATTCTATGATTATGTGTAGAGATTAGAATATGCAGTGTCTCAGAAAATGTCCTTACAGATGGGATAAAAGCCTCCTGTAAATGTGTTGTTGCCATGATGCAGCCACATATCTACAGCAAATCTGCATTGCCTGACTTTATGAAATTAAATTGTAGTTTGTCTCGTAGGTATACAGATCATAAATATTACTGTGTGCTGTTGGCTAGATCTGGGTGACTGGAAAAAATGCATGACCCACAGTGAGGGGATAATATGAATGTGAAGCTCTCCTAGGTTCCTTGAAATAGGGAGGAGCATTTTGAATCAGGGTTGGATCCAGTGATCTGTTTGATCCTTTAATTCTGGTTCAGAGTTGTGTCATGGGAAAAACTATGGGGGATTATTACATGACTAGATCAAATAGGCAAAAAGTGGGATAATTGATTTACAAAAATATTCTAGAGCTTATGCTTGGGAGACTAATGAAGATATGAGATGTTGCCCATGCTGACTTCTGGACTCCACAACACTAAAAGAAATTAAAAACAAGCTGTCTGGAGAGAGAAGAAATAAATTTGTTGCTTCCACTTTGGGAGAATTAGAGGAAGACATTACTCTTTTTTTTTTTATTCAGGCCTTCATGTGCCCCAGGTGTCACGTTTGTGCTGCTCTGTACCTGCTGAAACTGAGAGAGAAAGTTCTGGTTCATCCAGGGATAGACTGCGTGGCAAGCTGTCCTGAGCTCTGGCATTTCCTGGTTTGGGGATGCCCGTGTTGGCCATTTTAACATGCCCTTGATATCATTTGATATACAACACTTAAAATTTATTTCATAACAAGGCTTATAGCCCAGTTTGGAGTTAGGAGATCTTTTGCTTTAAGAAACCATCTGCTCTAATATTCATATAAACCAGAGGCAATTTAACAAGGCAAACAATCCTCAACAAGAGAACCTTTTCTGTGAAATATGCAGCCTCTGATACTGAGAAACCCTACACAGCCCCTTTTGTTTATTTTCTGCTTAGTCCAGGCCCAGTTTGAATTAAATAGGCCAGATTACTTAAGGCATTACCCAACCCTCTTGTTTTGTTTGCAAAGCTTTCTAATCTGTGTTCAGTGAAAACTAGAGGAGTACAGCAAGTCTGTAGCTGAGTAAAGGAGTCAAACATTAGAATTCTGTCTCTCATTGAATATCAGCACTCTACTTTTTCTCCTTTTTTTTCTTTGTTTGGTTGGTTTAATTTTGTGTTTCATGTAAAGGCTGCTTTCTATGAGGGAATTTTAGAATTTGTTCTAATAAGGAAGTTATCCATAGAGTCTGAAAATATATAACTTTAGCTGTTTCCATATATAGAACTTCAGGATGGAAAGCAGAGGATCCTTTTGCTCCAGATGGAAACAGAAGGTCTCATTTCCTCAGAACACAGCCTAGTTCCATCTGTTTCAATTGTAGTCAACACTACACACCATAGCACTGTGGCCCAGACTTTTTGAACTCTTTGTGAGCATAGATCACCTCACAGGGTGTTATCACAGTTACGTCCTTGGGGTCAGACTGTTTGGTCTGTCGACCCTAAACCCTGGAAGTGCTACCGCCACCAGAAACAATGAGGTGGAAACATAGTGGAAAACATCAAACAATTTTAGAGCACTCTGTCTGGCAAACAAAAAAAGTGTTTGAGTATGAGATGGGAAAATCCTGGTGACGTTCCTGAACTTATTTTCACCCTTGTTCTCCTCTTTAATGCGTGCAGACTCTTTCTCCTTCTCCAAACAGTGGGAGAAAACCCCTTGAAACATCTTAGAATTGTGGTTACTGGTGGAGGAAGTGGTTTTCAGCAGGGCAGCTGTGTTTCTTGGCAATGGACAATACTGACACCCACCATGTAACAGGAAACCAGTGTTTTGTCCTCTGTTGTATGGAAAACTCTTCAGTTTTGAAAATAAGTGATGGAAACATGATCATGGCTTGTGATTTCAAGAGCCATTGAGTGAGCTAATACATTTCTTGCCATTTCAGGGCTTGTACAAGTGGCATTGCACTGCATGGTTACGTGCAGCTCCTTTTCCCACACATCTTCTTCCCTTCCACCTGGGCTGGATTTAATCTATTCATCTCTTTTTGTTCAGTGCAGTTTATTTTCCACCGTAGCTCACATTTTTGACTGCTTCCCATATTTCTGCCCAAGTGTGAATTGTGTCTAAGTCCAAAGTCTTTGGCTTACCTTTTCTTGAGTAACCAAGTACCCATTATGGGATGATTATTGCCCAAAGCGATAGTTCCCAAAACTGTGCAGGCTGTGGGAGCACCCTGTTGTTGTTGAGTGCTCTGTGCTGGGATCTCTGCTCCAAGAGCATCCAGGAAAAGGTGACACACCAGATTAAAGTGTGAGAGAGGAAGCTCTTCCTGCCTCATGCCTTTCCCAGGGGTCTATGTACATATATATATGTGTATACTATATATAGCATGCAGTCATGTCCTTGTACATCTGAGCATTGCCACATTACTCCAATTAGTGACAGGTTAGGTTTTTTTTCAAAACTTTGGGCTATAAAAGCCTGGTTGTGGAGCAGCTTCCTGTGTGATCCAGCTGTGCTGCCTACTGGAGCCATAAGCTGTGGGAGGAAGTGAGGGCAATAAACTGCTGCCATTTCAGTGTTTATTCCACGTGTGGCAGATGTGTCTCCCACAGATGCTCTCCAGAGCAGAACACAGCAGCTTTCCCTTTGTTTTCTGTTTTCAAGTTGTGTTTTATCACATAAGAGCGAAACCATCATTAACAACAGATATTCTGAAACTGAAAATCTCACTCTTCTCCCCAGTACAAAGAGCTGTTAAAGGTCAGTCTGGCTCTTTACATCTTGGGCCCAATTAGGCATGGCAAACAAGCAAGAGGATAACCTGTGCTTTTATTCTGTAAGGTAACAGTGAGATCAAGGTAATAACAGAGAGCTGGGACAGCTTTGAAAGGCTGCCTGTAAATCATCAGCTGCTAGAGGTGACTCAGAGAGTGTGTCCCCAGGCAGGGCTCAAGTTGCAGTTTAAAGAAGCAATTTCCAGCTGTAAACAGAAAATATGTCACAGGAGATAAGTGTCCACACCAAGCTCTGCCTCTAGGTTGGTCTCTGTGCTTGGCAACTGATGTGGGGAAGGTGGGGCAGATTCAAGGTGGTGGGGAGAAGATGGTGAAGTAGTGAAATGCTCTGTGTGAATGTTTGGGAGTGAAAAGTGCAAAAATATTTTTTTTCTGTCCTTGTCTTGCTCTATGGCCTCAGGCAGGTTTGTTGTTCACTTGTACATCTCTCCACATAAACACTAAAAGAGCACAGGATGTAATGGCCCTGATTTTACTCCAGTGCTGTACTAACATGCTTTCTAACAACACAGGGAAGAAAAATAACAGCGCTATTTTTACAAGCACCCCTGGAGCCACCTTTTATTCCCATCCTGCAGAAAGAATCTCCCTCCCTTAGGCACCTCCTTTCAGAGCTGATGCCAAGCAGTGGAGCTGCACAGAATAAAACTGGTTCCAGTGGGTTGAGGTGCATCAAAAACCTCCCTCACTCTCAAAAGCAGCCACAAATCTGGCAGAGTGTGAGGCCACCACCAAAACCGGGTGTCACACGATACCTTCTGCCACTCAGGAAGAGCAGGCTGTTTCTATGGCTACTACTGCCTTTCTCTCAAATGAACCACTGGTGCTGATGAGATCATATTGTATTATAGAAAAGAAATAATTATTCACATACTGCTTTACACTGCAGCATTTGTTGAGCTAATAAATATCTAACTTCCCATGATAAAGACATTTTCTACTTAATGTATTGTAATAAAAGGATAGGATTTTCCTCGTCTCTGATTTATAAATGCATCCATTTTGGCCTCGAAAATCCTTGTTCTGGTTTCCATGACAACAGGTCTGATTTTTGAGGCTATTTCTTCCCCTTGCTTCATCTTGAGTGGGGAAGAGTTGCTGTCCCCTTCCAGTAGCAGTGCAATGGGCAAACAAAACGTCTTGGAGGAAAATCTGCAGCTATGAAATCAGGAACCTCAGCCAGTTTTTTGAAACAGGAATGAGAAAAGCACGAGAAGAATGGCATTGCAAACCCAGCACAGACTTGAATCAGATTTTTTGCACATGAAAAGTCAAGTTCATATGTAATTCCAGGAAATTTTAGTCATATACCACCCTGTCATGTACTTAACAAACTGCTCTGGTATCCCTGAATAGCTCTGTGCTGGCACACAGCAAAATAACCAGACTAAGAGGAACCAACCAGTCTGTTCATATTGTCACTTTACAGATTAATTAGTACCGAATGCACTTTATTATTTGAAATACACTCTCACTAGCTCTATTTTTTCCCTCAAGACATCCCATTTGCTAGGACTGTCTGTTTCCCAGATCATTTATGGGTAAATCATATTCCTTCAATGTGGAACAGTACATTTGAGACCATGGTAGTAAAGACACCATAAATAATCCACAGCTGCTCTGCAAGGATTTTACGAGTGGATTTTGTGCTTTTAACATTTTCAGGAAAAATTAAGATAGACAGCTGCTGGTACTCCATGGCTGAAGTGGTTTAGAAATTGCTCTTCTAAAATGATGAAAAGGCCTTTTTTTTTTTTTTGCAAACTCCTCAGAAAATCCTTGGAGAGGGTGTTGTTCCTTTTCCCTGCAGAGAAGAATCACAATGTACCTACATCCATTTGGGTAATAAGTACCTTCACATGTTCTGTCCACTAATGTTGCAGATGAAATGTCTCTCTTTTGCTTACTGTAGAGTTTTTCTTAATTTATGTGGGTAAAAGGCATTATAGAAACACAGAGTTTAGGGTATCATTGTATTATGGCATTATAATCTCATTTGCATTTGAACTGGCAGCAGCATGATAAATCATAATTCAAATGCTGCAGCTTCCAGCCCATCTTCTGAAGAAGAAATCCAGGTATTCTCCATTACAACAGAAGGCATGAATATCTCATTCAGGATATTTTCTCCATACTGCTGTAACCTGTCTAATTTACTTTAGAGGCTGCTCTGTGACTCCACAGTCCCCACCTGAGCAGTCCCTGATGGATCTCAGGGTAAAGTGAGATTCTTGCTGAAAGCCAAGAGCAGTTTAGAGTGAATCAATATCAGGCACAGCACAGAAGTGATTCAGTGCTTGCCTTAAATAACCACGCACACATTGCCTTCTGTCATGACTAAAACCTGCTGCCCATGCTGCCCTAACAGCAAGTCCCTTGGGGACAGTGAAGTCACAGCAGCACCATTTCAGCTGTGCAGCCAACTAGAGACAATAGATGAGCCCTTGTTTTGTGTTCCTTACCTCAACATGCAGGGGATTAAAAATTGAGTCATCTGCTGGAAAAAAATACTGATCCTGAGGCAGTAGGATGGCTCCTAAGAAAGGTCTTGCATTCTTTAAATGTTAATTTATAACGATGGTGAAAAAAGCAGACACAATTGAAAAACAGTCAAACCTATGCAATTCCATCTGCACTTTAGACTTTTCAGATATCATCCTTTCATCTCTGAATTGCTCTCACACTTAAAATGCTTCAGTGATTTTATAACCCAGGGCATTGGAAAATTAATATTTATCTTTCTGTCTTCATTTCTCATGGTCCAACTTCATGTGATACGGCACCCCAAAAAAAGCGTTGTGTTGAAATCCTAAATTTTGTTTGTAGCATTGTCTGAATGGTCCTGTAAATAATTAATTGATTCCTGCTTTTCATGTAGCCCAGAGCAAGTTGAGAGGAAATAAATGTAACATGAGTTAGTCATCCTTAAATAATCTCGAAGCAGGGAGCCCTACATTAACAGCAGGCTGATAATAAGCTGTGCAGTGCTATCTCCAATGAAGCTTTGCTCATGACTTCAAATAAATTGATGAGCTGTCATTTATTTGCTTGTTTGCTTTTTCTCAGCGGGTGAATTTACCGTCTTCCTGCTGAAGTATCAATTATTCTTGTAAAATTGAATTGTACTGTTTTAGGATTATGCATATAGAGGCTAACATGGTTTGAGACATGATAAAAACTAGTAAGATACCAACTCTGTTAGGACACCTGTGATAGGTACTCGTTTCTGTACTAGAGATAAATATTATGTTACAGGAACAGCAAAGAATGGGATTAAAACAAATCAGCAGACTTAATCTAAGCATTTATTTTTTTATTTTTGCAGGCTTCTGCTGTCAACCATCTGCAGCTGCTGTTGGTCAGGCATTGATCTGACCTCTGAGGGACAGAAATCCATTCTGTCCCCTGCCTGATCATTCAAGGCTTTTTATCTTAGCATTTAAATTGGATTTTGTTCCATTTTATTTCAATCCACTATATCAACACTTGATGAACAGAAGCCCTCCCACTCTGCTCTGTGGCATCCCATTGTATACCAGCCTTTTATTCTTTTCTGTGTGCTATACATATTCATTTCCCTTAATCTTTCACGCTCATGTAGGTTTCCCTTTCCCATTCTTTTTCTCTTCTTGATTATCATTAAATGCCTGGATGATACCTAAATGCCAGAAAAAAACCCAGAGAAGTGCCATATACTGGAGAAGAAATAGTTTATCTTTAAAAAGCCCTGAGGATGGGAATATCTGCTTTTCAGGCTGCGGGGCTGTTCTGGTCACCTCTCAGAGAAAAAAAAGAAAGATCTCTTGAGAGAAAATAGATTTATGTTGCTGGTGGTGTTTTGATTTTGAACTTTGATATTGAAATTGGAAGATCAAAAATGAATCCTGTCTTCTCTCCAGTTCATCTGTGTCCTGACATGATAATGGGTCACTTGGAACAGTCAGCTGGCTTCATTAATTATTTATCCCAACACATGGCAAAAGCAATTTGGAGATTCACTGGATGTATGGGGGTCTGTGGATGGAAATGTAAAGGGGGCAATTATCAGTCTGAAAATAAATGAGATGGCAAGTGCCAAAGAGGAGGGGGAATCAGGCAGCTTAGGTATAGCTGGAAGATTAAAAAGGTATTTTATTTTACAGTCAGATTTATATCTTAACTTACATTAAAGTGAAAATTCCTGTAGCAGGGCATGTAGTTCACAGAGGTTTGGGTTACTTGCCTGACCTGTGGTCTATGCAAATATGCATTTATAAATGTTCACAAGAATTTTGAAACTTGCTGAGTGCATAGGAAAAGCAGTGAGCTGTTCACTGTTTGGAACTGATACCCAGAGAAACAAGAATATAACTCTCATCCATGCACTGTAAGAGCTTTCTTGTGCTGAGGAGAGAAAACAGAAGTCTTGAGACATGAATAAGATCTGCTGTATAACATGAATGCTGTTTGAAGGTGACTTTTATCTACACAGGCCTAGGTAGTCTAAAGAACAGCAATGCTCATTGCCACTGTGGAAAGTCTGAATTTGCCCCAAGAGGGGTTTTTCCTGTGGCCTCCCCCTCCGTTTGCAGCACCAGAACAGGAGCTCGTGTGCTGATGGTTTCAAAAGGGCTGAAAGAATGGAGGGCAGAAGGAGCTCTCCATACATTTCCTTGCTACCAATAAAACATTGATGAGGTTTGTGCACGATAACATCTTATTTGAATATCTTAAAGAACATTTCCTAAGAGAGTGGTGTATTCCAACCCCCTGCCTGGTCCGTGATGCATGGCCGAGGTTTGCCATTCTCCTCTGGGTGTTGTTTGGATTCATCTTCCAGGTGAGCTTTCCCTCCTGTGACATGGAGCCATCTGTGACATCTCCAGCTATCTCATGCCAGTTTTTTTCTGCATTAGCCAGCCCCGGTGGCAGCAGAAGGCAAGGTTAGAAAGGTTAAAAACTGTCCCTCACCCCCAAATTGCTGAGGAGGGCTGGCAAACCACAAAGGGCTTTCTGCTGCTTAGGCTGCCACAACTCGTGCAATTCCCCGGATTAATGGAACTCCAGACTGTCTGAAGGAGTTTTTTCCCACAGAGCAAAATATGAACAAAGTCAATTGATTGCATTTTCATTTCTTGAGGGAGGTGCAGCCCACACATCCCATTGTGTCTGAGCACAAAGACAGTCTGCTGAGGCAATACTGCGTTATCTCACGGGTGCTTTGTGCTGCATCTTGAGCCCTTGCCTCTGCTGTTAAAGGAAATGGAAATTCTTGCTCAGAAGACCCGTCTGACAAATGAATTCTTGCAAAGTCAGTGTCCCAAAATTAGGAAATTACAGTATCTGCCGCAGCAAAATGCTGTGATAAACCGCATCGATCTGGAATGTTTCCATAATCCACTGCAGATTGCCAATTAATTGCATACTTAGTTCAATGTAATAAGGACAGATAATAGGCTGTATTAGTGTCAGTCCCCCAGGGGCAGTGCAAATACATCACAATATTCCTAAATAGTGTATTTTTATTAAAGCAATTGTATTTATGCAAGCTTCTTCTGGTACTAGAAACCCATTGTGTGGGGAACTGTACATGTAATGAAAGGCCAGATTTACAGCACACACTCCTATTAAGTGAAGCACTTAATTGCTTACTTCAAGTACCAGTTCAAATAAACTGATCTCATCTATTTTCTAATTAAATGTGGGAAATTATAGTGTGGCTGGTTGGGACACAGGGTTTTTAAATCCTCTTCTAGAGGAGGAGGAACTGTAAATAGTGTCTTAGGCTGTTAAGATTAAAGGAAGATTGAAATCACAGAAAGTTCCTTTGAACAATGGTGTGTGAAATATTTAGGATTTTGCACACAGAAATAAGTTACAGATTTTTTTTTGCTAGCTAATGAAGAATCTTCTGTGGCCAGTTTGGATTTAGACTAAAACTCCTATTAATTAAACCAATTACATAATGGGAAGACACAGCTTTTATATAAACACACAGAATTCATTTTATTTTGACAAATTGAGTTCTTCTGTGCTCCACTGAACATAATGTTCATGATGACCTTTGCCTGCTTACAGCGATTTTAATATTTTACTGCAGTGTTTCTGGGAAGCAACTCAGTAAAGAATAATTATTTTCCAGAGGATAAAAACCAGGAAAATTGGTTTGGAAATCGAGTCAGATTGTCACAGGATTATTGGGGTCTAAGGAGATTATGCATCTTTATTTTATTTCGGTTATTGCTACACTTAGTTAACATTGCTCCTTGTGAGTTTTTCAGAAAGGAAAAAGCTGAGCACTTTCACAACAGTTTGCTGCTATCAAGAACCATTTTGTCTCTGCTGTTTCCTCCTCCTGAGGTTGTCACATGACTGATGAAACAAAAATTCGATCATGAACCACTACTGGTAAGAAGAGGCAGATTGAGGCTGGGCCTCCCTGCCTCCTCATGTATTATACATGTGCAACACAAGATAATTTCATAGGACTTCACACTCTAAAAATAGTGTCCCCATGACCCAGGGCCTCTGGGTCTTCCTCGTAGCAGCCACCACATAAATTAATCACTCAGCTCCACCTCCCTTTTGTGCTATGGGCTCAGTTTAGCCTAATTCCCAGGAGCACCAGGCATGCATTTGCCAGTGAGGGATGGGTTATTTATTATCCCTGCAAGCATGAAGTACTCGTGTCCACGGGGAGAGTCAGCTTCCATTTAGCCTCCCACAACCCATGTGCAAGAGACATCAGTATTTTAGAACGATTGAGCTTTTTTATGCTTCTAGGAAGAAATAACTTCAGTAGATTACAGCTAAATGGATGTTTTCCTCTCTCTTAAATGCATGGTTTGGGGGTTTTTTGCTGTTCTCAAATGGTTTTTATAGTATCAAACTAGAGAATCTCATTCCTGTAATCTAATCAAAGATGTTAATATGGACAGCAGTGGTTACAAATCAAATAGAAATCTGCCTCTGTCTCTTTTCTGTCCTGATAAGACTCTTTCTTGTAGCTGAAATCCATCTGGGAAGCGTCTGCATCACGTGCAGGCACTTGCCTGCCTTGATAGAAGGTTGAGGAAATACTGATTAGAGCCATTTGATCTGGACTGGAATTAAAGTGCCATAAGAACTCCCTCCCACAGTGCAAGATAAAACCACTGGTAACGTAACAGATCTCAGGATGCTTCTTACACCTTCAATTACAAGGGGAAGGCTTCCTGGATCTAAAATCTGAATTTTACAACAGAATTCCACCACAATTTCTCTGTGGTAGAGATAACTTGTTCCTAATTAGTATATTTTTTTTAATTAAAAAAAAAAGTTTTTTTATTTGGTGCCTCGATGGAGCAATAATAAGAAGMAYAAAACTTTTATGTGTGTGGAGATCTGCTCTGTATTTAGTGAACAGCACTCTTCTCCCCCCCACCAATGCAAACACACTCCTGTAAATCTGAATCAAAGCCCCTTCAGGATATTTCATTTTAAGTGGTTTCATCTTACTGTAATTACCAAGTCATGTGAGGAGTAGCGAAACAATTGTCTGCACAACAATGGAGATGAAATAAAGATAGCCTCTAATTAATTCCATCTAGGTTATAATTAATTTGGACTGAGTTGCTCAGGACAATATGCTGAAGTCTCACAGGCTGCTCTAAAGAGGGCTGATCAACAGCTGCTGCTCTTTGATTTTCAGAGCAGATGGGGCTATTTCCAGCTATTGCTTAAAAGGAAATGATGAGGGTGAGGGTGGGGAGTGATTGACTTTGAACAAGCTGTGGGGTGCTGAAGGAAATACTCTGTCAGAAAACTAGTCTCTCATAAGGTCTCTAAAAGGTTTTGGAGATGTTTTGGTTTAATTAATCTTTAATTTTCAAAGCGCCCCTTTTTATTTTATTAGGAAAGAAGTCTGATCAGTGATGGGATACCATGTCAGTAAAAATTTCCTAATATGCTATGTGTTAAATCTGCCTTGGGTCACTGTGTTACTAAAGGCTATGAAGGATGCAAACAAGAATGTTTCTAGTCCTTGCCATTTTGTAGAAACCAAAGATGAAAAATATCTGTCTAGATTGTTACCCTAGTTCTGTCTTTCAATGAAGAATTGTTCCCTACTTCACTGTACAAGAAGCTTTGGTAAATAATACATTCAAATTAATTTGAGAAATTCTGCCTCTTCCTTTGTTTACTGGCAAACTGCAAAATTCTCAGATGGATTTGTTGTTAGAAATTATTCATAAATTTCTGGAATAAATAAATAAATCCCCATTAGCTGGTAGGCTGTACTCACTAGAAGAAATGGATGTCTAAATTACCAGTGTGGCAGTTTCTCAAACACCACAATATTTAGAGTTCCTGATTTAATAGCTTCTAGAACTCCCTAATACCTGTGCTCAACTCTGCTTTTAAATGCAAAAGGTGAAAATAAAGGTTGGAAACCAACTTTGTCAGACTATCTGTAGTAAAACACTTGTGTAAAAAGAGAGCAGGTATGTGAAAACTTCAGAGAGAAAATTTTTCAAACTTGGAACCACCACCTGCAATTGTTGGTGGGGAGGGAAAAGCCAAAATGGTTTTACATATTATGCAATTCAATAGGAGTATATAGGAAGGCCCATGCTATAAAATTTCTCTAGGAAATTGCTTTCTCTAGGAATTTCGTGTTCAGTCTATATTTTCCTGTGCTAAATTTTCTGCCTCCTATCATTTTGCTTCACTGCCATTTCATCACTGCAGTGTACACACCACCTACTAATTCCTAAAGACCCAGTGCCACGTGCTTTTCAGGGTGAAAACCCCACTGAAAGCAGTGTTTAAGATCTTAAATGAACGTCCTCCTATTATGTGAGAAAAGAGCAATCTGTGTCTTCTACGGGGGGTTTGAAACTGGTACAAAATGCATTCACCAGTAATCATTTCACTGTGAGTGTGTGGCTCCAGTCCAAAGCAGTTCTTGTTTCCTGTTTAGTCTGAGGGACACAACTCCCAGCTCTGTTTTTGGGAAAGCACTGGTGGTGTGTGTGGAAACACTGCCTGTGTTATCTGTTTGTTACCTTGAATGTGACAGCACTTGAACCTGTTTAGTGCTTGTTTTAGGGACTTGGGCCAGAATCCTCCAAGGGGATCTTAGTGTGGCTAATTATGAGAGATGATTAACCTTCTAATTTCTTACTTTGGTGGAGTGTGTGGTATTTGAGGGGAAGCTGAGGCACACTGGAGTGACCAAATTTGCTTGAAATGTTGTAGCCGGGAGGAACAGAACTGGGAAATAGAATCAAGACTGAATATCTTACTTAGCTCTTCTTCTTTTTCACCCTTTTTTGTTTCTGGACACTTGATTAATAAATTTAGCAGGACAATGGGCTTGCTTTGCTTAGTTCCCTTCTCATACCCTTTGGAGTAATCTACAGAGCTCTAGTGCTTTATGCACTGCAGTTTAAAAATGCACCAGAAAGTCTCATCTCCTGTTCTCTAACTCAGAAATAATTACAAAAGAAATAAGCAATGTGCATTTCTCTAGAAATATTTTAGTACTAATGAGAGTTTCAAAATTACTGGCTATGGAAATGGCCTGATTGCAGTTGATTCTTCTACAATAAAGATCTTGACCAACCTGTAAATTTACCATCTTTTCCTGATGTATTGATGAGAGATGCAGCATGGATTTTTGTCTTTTCCCTGCGAGTAATTTTTCACACAGTTTCCAGTTAGTCTTGAAAAGGAACTTAGTCTGATCTTGAGAGAAATGCAGAAAGGAGAAGCAGACAGCCCACACCCTGTTTCCACACATCTCCTGTTCGTGCTTACTCTGCTCTTTGCAATCAGTGTCTCAGTGTTGGTCAGTTCCCTGCTGGACACAGAAAATGATACCAGGATGGTGTTTCAAGTTGCAGACACTGAAACCAAAGCCCTTTTTATGGTGTCTCAGTTCTGTCTCCTTTGTCCACTTGAAACAGGTTTTTCCAATGTAAGAAGCTTACTTAACCCAGGATTTAAGGCTATTTTTATCCAGCGTGAAATGTGCGTGGAAAGAAAGCCTTTGGAGATAGAAGACAGCACTGTTTGCTTTTCCTCAAGGTCTCCTTTATGTGTGGAAAAAAAATATACCTATTTTCTGGAAATCTTAGATAATATTCAGATATCCTGCACACTCACATAGTTTGGGTCAACTCCTTGAGGTGCAAAGCAGCAGATTAATTTGCAAAATCCCACGGGTACAGTAATTCAAATGAACTGTAATGTCATTGCAGTTGGATGGTCCTGATTTCCACAGAGATTCTGGATCCTTCTTTCTCAGACATTACTGAATCCTGTCAAAAAGGTGGAAATTTCTCCTTCCCTGGCCACTGCTCCTGTACTGTTTGCAATCATAAATAAGGACCCTCCTGTGTTCATTAGCTACTCAAATTGCCATTATTGACAGAATATATTCAAGCATGGGTAGGACCTTTTAAAACACAGCTCCTCAGCACAGCTTGGGGGTCAGCACATCCCTTTGAGCTGCTGCTCTCCCACATTTCTTGGAAGTGTTTTTGTAGGTGCCAACCTGTGGGGTTAAGGTTAAAGAATTTAAAATACTGGTGCACAGATGACAGGATTTCACAGGCTTTCCAGAGTAGCCGTGTCACTGTTACAGGACAGTTTCACTCCACCTTAAAGGCAGGAGCGAGTCTGTAACCATTGTGAGCTTTTAATCTCTCCAATTACCCTGCTTTTCCCATCCTGACAGCTGGCATGCACAGAGTCCCTTGTTAAGGCTTGCATGAGAGGTGGGTTTTTATTTTTCCAGTCCAGTATATGACCACAGCACCCAGCAACACCCAGAAATTTTCTCAGCTGGAGTTTTCTGATTTGTCACAGCAGATGCTTAATGCAGAAACCACTACAATGTGCACGAGTCCCTTCCAGAGGATGCAGCAGCACAGAGCAAACTGAATCCAGGGTGTTGTCCAAAATCCACTCTTCAGAATTAACATCAAACAAGAGCTTGGTTTAAAAAGCTGTGCTTTGAGCTGCAGGTTTAGCAATACACACTGTATGGCTTTTGAGTCAGAAGTGGGTAAACTCTGTGGTACCAGAATAAAAATGTAAGTATAGAGAAGAAAATACATTCTGCCATTCTCATAAAGAATTAGCATTGCCTCTGGGGTAAGGAGAAGCCTTACTGTCATGGAATATTCTGAGCTGGAAGAGAACCACAAGGATCATGAGTCCAACTCTTACATACTCAGCTTTGCTCTCTTGCAACCTCTCCTGAATGCCCATTCTGTGCTGACTTGTAGAGCAAGATTATTATGGGTTTTTTTGGCTATGGAGGTGAATCCTTTCCTCTTCTTTGCATCATGAAAACTTCTGGCACGGTCACTGCGTGTTCCTTCTCTGGTACTAGATGAACAAAGAGACAAAATCTACTCCTGGCTACACTGAGTTTTCCCTGCAATCATAACGTGCCTCTTTAACACTTAAATCCTGCAAGTGGATCCTGTTGCTCTCACACAAACTCACTCCCAAAGCCTGAAGCAGGGCTGTGGATTTCACCCTCTGAAAGGCCTCTCATGACTTAGGAAGGGTCCAAGATGTAATTTGCCAAAGGCCAGAGAGCTGGGCATGTGTTTTTGTCTTAGCAGCAATGCCAGCTCATGCAGCTCTCTAGCTGACCCCCAGTGTCCTGAACTGTGGAACTGGTTGGCTGGCAATTTAAAAAAAAAAAAAAAAAAAAAAAAAAAAAACAATTGGTGTATTGGGTTTTTTCTTTGGTTTTTTTCTTTGTTTTTTTCCCCCCTATATATCCTGCTCCTTTCCCCCACTTGGATAATCCAGATACTTCTGGCACAGTGAAAGAGATGGTTCTGGATCACGTTTAGGAGAGATTCTTGTTACTGTGTTACACAAGATCTTACAAATACTGCAATGTCACCAAATTCCCAGGTGCTTGTCAGGAATGTTCTCTGGAAAACCTCTCCAAAAAGCACTGAGTTGAGAACTCCCACTTAAAACACACTAAATTGGATGTGAAAATCCAATTTGAAAGGAAACAATTGAATTCATTTCCCACCCTGGCCCATTAACAGAAATTAATTTATGCTCCAAAAGCAGCTGCACTGCAAAGTTCTCCAATGTTTTAATGTACAGCTGCTTCTCTTCCGTGCTGAGCTGGAGCAGTGGCTGCTGGTGCCTTCTGCAGTGATCAGAAAAGCTGGCAAAAGTGTTGGCTTCAGCTCCCATCCAAATAACAATGAAACCAGCAGCCAAGAACTGTGAGCACAACACAAATGTCCCGGAGGGAGATGTACCCTGGCTGTGGTTTTACACCCGCCTCCCGTGCCCTCCCTCTCCCTGCTGGAAAAGTTTGTTTGAAAGCTGCACAATAGAAGTTGCTATGGGATCTCTCTCCGTTTATCCCAGTGCAGAGCTGCAGGGTTTATTCTGTTTTTGGCTCCAGAGCAATGCCTGCAGGGTTATGTGCTCACCCTTCACGTGTCCCTGGAGCTCAAGGTCCTTTTTTGGATTCCAGGTGTGCCACAGTGAGCAAGTGGGTGCAGGTTCTCAGCTGCTTGCAGGGATAACCTTGCTGTGCTGTGGGGAAGGAGAGGCAATTTAGTATTTTCTCTCTCCACCCATGATTCAGTCCTGCTGTACAAAGTCACTTCAGATCTCATTGATTTGGTTGTGTGAGGGTCTAGATCCCAGATTTGCTGTCCCCTCCATCTCCCCAGCCAAACCACTCCATGCCTTTGCCCCTGTCCCTCTCCAAAGTTAGAAGCTGCCTTAGCCTTGGGAACAGGCTTTGGAATGAGAAATTGTTTTAAAAAGACACTTTTCAGTTGTTTTAAATTAAAAGCCAGCTTTTAATACTACAACTCCTTCCCCAAAGCTGGTGCTGAGGCACCTGCTCAGAGCTGCACAGCCCCAGAGAGGGCACAGACACTGCCCACTTGTATGAGCCTTCAGATCTTCCCTTTTTCACACAGGCTCTGGATTGCTATGGCAACCCCAATCACAAACTGCAGAGGATTCATGCTAAAACCCAAGAAGGCTCATGCTTTAAGGGCTTTTCTCCTTTTCTCTCCCTCTTTCTTATTTTCTCCATCCCAGAAATCAGTTGTGAGCAGATGGGCCAACAGCAGCTTTAGCATGGACCCTTTGTGTACCGGGAGCCCTTTGTTCCCAATTTCTGAGCCTCAGCAAATACAGCTGCTCCTGGAGTCAGTGGGAATATCAGGTGTCTGCTTTCCAGTGACTCACATCAGGATCCTTGCAATGAAACCACCCAGTCCTGTGGTTTTTGTCAGCTCCAGAACATCCCACTGGGGTGAGGTCTGGAACTGCTGCTCTTGCATTGCTCTGTTTGGAAAAAGTCTCTCTTACCACAGCAAGAAAAGCTTTGGTGCATTTTCTGTATTCTGTTAAATCCTATATGAGTGGTGTAAGAGATTCTCATCTATTCCCTACACCCTGCTCTGAAAGATCACTAATTTGGTTGCAGAAGCAAGTACTAATTAGCTGCATTCACACCTCCAACCTCAGCTGAGAAGAGCACTGTGAGTTTCCATGGATGAGAATTTATTTGGCTCCTCTTGGGATGGTTTTTTTTCTCTCTAGCTGCTTGTTTGGTCCTGTCTTGAATATCTGTTTACAAAGGCATAAATGGACCTTTATTTTTTCTATCTTTGTCCTACTTATGCTCATCACATGTGTACACAAAGCTCTGTCCATCTTTGTGATGAGCAGATTTGTGGAATTCTTTTGTGTGCCCACAATGAAGCAGAGTAGCTCGGGGGATCTCTCATTATATTTAATTTTCTGTATGCTGAATGCATTTCAGAACCATCTTCCTCTCCCAAACTGAAATGTGAAGAGCAATTCTGTTCCATTGACCTTCATGTCCTTGCCCCAGGTGGAGCAGAAATTCCTACAGAGCTGATATTTTCTCTGCTGCTGAGAAAAAAAAATTTCTTTATTTACTCTGAGTCACACTGGATGTTATCTGTAGCTTTGTAGTTACACAATTCATGATCCTACTCCCTGCCTAGAATTTGCCACAGGATTATCAGAAAGCAGAAACTGCAGGACCTTTAGAGGTGTGAGCACAAATTATCCTGATTTATCTTGACTTATTCTTACCATTTGCTGAAACAAGTCCCTCTAAATCCAGTTAATTTTAACACAATTGATGTGGTGTGCACAGCTTAGAGCAACATAACTGTACTTGCATCCTTTGGCTGAAAGGGGAATGAGTCCCATGGTTGGGGGGAGTTCCTGGATCGTGGTGGCTGAAATGGGGATTAGGGAAAATTGAACCCAAAAGGCATTTTCTGTTCTCTAAAGAGCACGTCTTGGTGAGCTCCCACAGAGATCTGGCTTTGATTGCCTCTTGATATAATGAAGAGACATCTTGGGTTTTTTCGTTTTTTTTTTTTTTAATTTGATTTTTAAGAGCTAGCAGATGAACATGGCCAAAAGTGAATAGGAACAATCTGAGGAATTACTAAATGCTAAAAGAAGGTAAAAGCCCTGGGAGAGGTTCTATTATTGCCTGAGCTTTAAAGACAGAAAGTACAGTGTTTAATCATAATCTCACATGATTGTGCTTTAGGAATGCATTGTTGAACCATGAGGTGGGTTCAGCAGTGCCCTTGGTGCCCATTTGGGATGAGCTCCTGTTTGCTTTGATGCCAGGGCAGATCCCAGCAGCTGCAGCCTCTCCAGTGACAATTGTGACACTGCATCTGAAAGGGCTGGTGCAGCACCAAGGCTCTCCCACAGAAATAATTCACGAGTGATTACCCCCTCTCTGTCTCCAGCAGACAACACAGCAAATGTTTGCAGGCACAGCAATCCAGCAATCATTACAATATCAATCCTATTGCTGCTGAATGGAAATGCATGACAGAACTCTATGTACAAACCCCAAAAATAGTTTCTGGGCACGAAGCCAAAGCAGAATAATTTAACTACATCAAATTGCTTCATGTTTGGGGGGAGGCTTTTTCATGCTAACACATGAAAATCAACATGGTTTGAGGTTTTGTAGAACCAGTGGTTGCAGAATATTTTTTTCATTGAATTTTGACCCATTTTCCTAAGGTATGCTGTTCAAAACTCAGGGGCACGTGCAAATTAGGGGCAAAAGTCTAATTGGCACCTGCGTTTGCCATGGCTGTAAGAACAGAATGAAAGTGATTTGGTGTTCAGGGATTAATAATACTCTGGGTCTGAACAGAAGGGGAGTGTGAGGGGGTGGGAGGTGGTTCCAATTCCATGATTCCTGCCAATGTCAACCCTGGCATATATATAATTAGCCTACTTGATTAACATCACAGAATAAAATTATGAATAGGGGAGCTGTTCTACTCTGTCAGCCCCAGGCTGAGGAGCTGGAAGGTGCAGAGAGAGAGGCTGAGGGTGGGCAGCAAAGCCTTGTGGATGGAGCAGCTGGTAATGAACTTTTGCTCACTGGAGGCTTTGCACGACTTCCCTTTTCCTTGTTTATGGTCAAGCTCCGGTCACAGTCTCCTTCCTGAAGTCGTGGTGTCTCTCAGAACCTTGCACAGTCCTGTTCTGAATTCTGGGAATCACGGATTTGTGCTCACTCAGCCCTGATGTGCAGCACCACAGCCCTCCAGAATAACCAACTGCATCCATTCCTGCCCAAATCACAACTCTCACAGACAAAGGAAACAGCATTGGCTGCTCTTTTTATTTTCTGCTTACAAGCAAAATAACCAAGGGGATCCATCCTTCCCCAGAATGTGAAAGTAGGAATAAGTAGCTGTAGAATCCCCCAAGGCAGATGTCTGATAACAAATCCATGCAGTTTAGCTCTCCCTCATGGAAAATAAAGGAATATAAGAACTCATTATTACCCGTGCCCCAAGCAGAAGCTTAGCAGCACGCAGCAGTGACAGCTCAGATTATTGGTGTATTTATAATAAAGTCTTTAAAGTCTGCCACATGGAAGGATTTGTGAGTCAGCAAAGAGAGCAAATAGGTCTGCAAGGGACAGGGCAGCACAGAACAGAAAACTGTCAGGAATTACTCAACCTTGAACATGCCCCAGTGTGCCCCCGTTTCCTTTAGCAATAGCTGTTGTTCTGGGAATGAGAGATTTGTTTTGAATTTCTTTGAAAGCAAAGGGCAGGGAAGGCAGTGAGAAGTGTTGGCCTGTGCCAGGTTGTGATGGGGCAGGTCAGGCTGGCACCAGCACAGAGCTGAGCTGTGCACAGGGGGGTTCTCCTAAATCACCCCCAGGCAAAGATTGCTACCCAGCTGCCCCTCTTAACCTACATCTGAAAATACACTGTGCTGTCCAGGTGCATATTGCAGTGGGTTTGGGGGAACTGACTGCCTTTCTGTAGGTTTAGAGCTGGAGACACCAATTTAGGGCTCGTAGGGAGTCCTTTATCCTGTTCAGTCTGGAGGTTCCTGGCAGGGCTGAGAATCCAAAAAGAACCCAAAACCAAAAGACAACAGATGATTAATTCCCAGCATTTTCACATTTAGTACTTCTTTATTGTTTATATGATACAGAAACCTTAATGATATGTGATTTTTTGCATTGAAAATTTAGGGAAAAATAAACCACACTTAATGTTTTAACTGGCCAGGAAGCAGCAGCTGAATGCCATGGGAGAAAGGGGAGATTTTAATGAAACAGATGCACAACTCATACCAAAAGTTGGTTGGAATGGAACACTAATTCACTTTAGGATCTTTCAAAGCCTTGCTAAACACATCTCCTAATCACTTATGCTCGCTGATGGTCCCATTCTGCTTTTTATAGCAGCAGTAGTAATCCAGGTAACCTGGACAAACTCCAACTTGGATAATTACGTTCTCCTGACCTAAATTCTCCTTGGCATGCTATTCTTGGGCTGATAGCCTTGATTAGGGGTTGCTGCTTTGTGCACTCCAAAGGTATTCAGCATTTCACCTGAGTGAGCTGTGTCTCCCTGGACATTGTGGGAGGTCTGCAAAATTGAAAACCCTTTGCAGGAGTAAAGTGGGAGAGGATATAGTACGTTTAATTTACAATTTACAGCATCTACTTGCAAATATTTTTGTTGATATATATCAGATGTTGTCATTAAATCAGATATTTTGGCATGCACACATGCTCTGGGGTGTGGGCATGGGAGGCACTTTATTAGGCAGTCCTAGAAATTCAGCTTTTCTTGGCACTTATCACTGGCTTCAAAGAAGGAATGCTCATAATTCTGCCAAACACTCAGTAATGAGGATTTCAGCTGAGCATTTCCAGCTTGTCCTTCCTAGTTCCAGCTGGTCAGGCAGTACCTGAAACACACCAGTGGTTCCTGGAACCTCATCTCCTTCAGGAAGGCTCAGCACTGAGCACAAATTAAAGAATACATTCAGATGTATTCTTTACCCTCTTGCGAGTTGTTTTTGGGGAAAGCAGAAAGTGGGGGTTGTTTGGGGTGTTTTGTTAATTGAAAATTTTTTTAATGAAGACTCAAAGGTGGGGCAGCAGCCTGAGGAAGCTGTAAAGCACATCTAGTGGATCACCCCGGGGACATCAGCTGAGTCAACATCAGCTAAATTTACTGGACTTTCTTCCCCATCTTGATTTTAGTCTGCTCTGAGTGCGAAATACTTCCCTTCACTGTTGTGTCAGCTATCTGGTTGGTGTTTTTATCAAAATCATTTTACTCATCCTTCAGCTGGTGCTTGGACCTTACCTCTCCTCTTTCACCAGCTGTCATTTGTCACATTTTTCACAAGAACTGAGCTCCTGGAACATTCTTGAACAGGCTCCCTTCACCAGTCAGGCAAGAACAGGAAAAGAGCAAAGCAGGACCAACATTCCAGGAAACAAAGAAATGAGTATAGGAAGGGATCTGAAGGGAAATTGGGATCAAAACCCCAGATTTGGAGAAGGATGGGCCAGGAAGTTGGAGGGCAGCTGGAAGGAAGAGAAAAGCTGCTGTTTCTGTTAAAAGATGTGTCAGCAGAGCATGAAAAAGAGGAAAGGTGGAGTGTCAGTGGGTGAAAGAAATGAGTAGAGGATGGAGCCACGAGTGGAAAGGACTGGGATGGGAGCAGGAAATAGCCGGAAACCACAAAACTGCAGTGTCATCAGCACCCCAGCCATGCTGACATTCCCCCACTGACTCCTCTCATGGAACACTTACAGTGAGCTGCAGCATTCACAGGAAAACCCTTTGGTTCATGGCAGGGCACAGCCACAACGCCATTGTGTTTTCACTGTGCACTAAAACCCACAAATTATACATGCTTGACTGCCTAAATCCTGTTCTTCACTTGGACACAGGCACAGTTGCTCTTTTAAGCAGTCAAACAAACTGAAATGCACAGAATGGGTCAGATCATTCCCCAGTGCATTAAACATGGATGAACTTGACCTAAAAATCTTTTAAAATTGCGTTGACTTCCTTCTGTTGCTAGCAAAAATGTGAGTTACAAATGCTGGAGCCAACTGAGGCCACAGATTCCTTGAAATAAGGACATTATACATTAAAACTCTTTGTGATAAGCACCAGAATGATTGCAGTCTTCAGCTCAGTATCTTGAATAAAGCACTCCTGGGATTTTGGGGAGGACGTGGTGTTGCTGCAGCCACTCTGGGAGTGCCTGAGCCCAGAGCAGAGCCCACTGTGATATTTTCCAGAGATGTTAGGAGAATTAAGAAAAGATTATAACATCACTTTCAACTGGCTTCCCAAATGGTTTTATTAATGGCTTCAGGATGTGAGTAAATTAAGCAGATTAACTGGGGTTTTTTATTTCCTTGTATTTCAGTGGAAAGTAGGAAAACCCCTTGAAAATTAATCTGCTTTGAACCATCTCAGTGTTTCTTAGCACTATCATTTTTTTGCTCAATTTCACTTTTGTTTTGGGGTTACTTTCATGTTTCAGTCTTGGGAAGCTTTAGGGGTAGAAGAGTTCTGATCTGCCAGGATTCAGGTTGTGCTGAGCCCCTTTTTCTGTGTGAGCACAGCCTGGAAATGATTCAGGCAGCCTGGGATAGGCAACAGTTCCTGGGAGGAACTGAGAAAGAAGAGACTGTCTCTAAGGGGAAGTGGATACCAGAGCAAATGACAAAAAGATGGTCAAAAGGCCACAGTGTTGGCAGCCCCTGTTGAGTGTGGGATGGGAGAACTCCTGTCTGCATCACTGCTTTAATCTTGGATTTTACCATCACCTTCTCCTTCCCCTCTGCACTCTGAAATGAATGTGAAATTCCACCCCTGTGGCAGGAAAAAGCTGAAGTGCTGAGGAGCTGAGATATCTGCAGAACAGAAACTTTTCCTTTCGGCCAGATCTAGAGACTGAAGCCCAGACGAGTCCCATGAATTCCAAAAAGATCAGTGAAAACTCAAACATGAATTTGACAAGCTGGAGGCAAAAGCACTCTGCCTTTGGATAGTGCTGGGAAAAAAATCATCATTCAGAGAAACAAAATCCACACCTTCTCCTCAGATCCATACTTGAGACCCTGTGGGTATATGAAAGAGAAAGGACACACAGCTATAGTACAGACCAAAACAAAATTTCTTCCCTTGCCCACAAAAGCCAAGACATTTTCACTGGAGAGAATATTTCCCTCCCATTCATTGTTTTCCCACTGAGAAAATCCTGGTTGGTTTTTAGGTTTTTTGGCAGTCTAGCTCCAAAACTGAAATCCGAAATCAAACTATTTCATTCCATTTTTATTTCTTTTTTTACATCTTCTGTCTTTTTGTGTCAGAAGCCAATAAAATCCCCAGCCTTTGTGAGTCCCTCCAGAAGGTGCAGGTATTTCCTGTGCAGTGCAAAAAGCAGCGAAAGAACAGAACACGTGCAGTGAGTGCCCCTTTGCACAGTTACCATAGAGACAGCACACCAAAAGAAATGTTTTCCTTATTCCCTAGCAGAGATGGTGAATTAAACACACTCCTTTCCTGTTCTTTTCCCTTTTTCTGCACACAGATGAGGAGGTTTTGGTTCTATCCTTGTTTTGGGATGGCCAGTTGTGTGTGTTCCTCAGAGCTGCTGACATCCAGACTCAGCAGAGTTCACACCTCAGCTCTCCCCACTTTGTTCCTCAAACCATCCTCACCCAATTTCCCTTTTAGAAGCAAAAAAAAGAGGGCTAAAGAGCTCTTGGTGCTTCCTCTTCTAGCTCAGTGCAGTCATTTCTTCCCCAGAAGCAGCTGACAGTCAGGATATTTCTCTGATAGGCACTTGAGCTATTTTTTCACAAGCTCATCAGTTCAGATGGCTCTTTGTGAGAGCAGTTTCAATCCCTAATTTCAAGTGGCTGAAAAAATAATCAGATAAAATGGGTTCTTTGAGTTGTAAAAGCCTTAGCTGAGCAGGCTTGGTTCAGTGTCAGGAACACAAAGCACGAGGGACAGAGTTAATACCAGAGAAAAGCTTTGGGAGCTCTGTAAAAAAGGTACAAGAAATCTGAATCACACTTCTGCAGACATTGCTGTTCCTTTGCTGTGTTCTCTTAGGTCTAAAAAAAGGCTTCTGATACTTATTAACTCCTTCAATTTAAACATTTGTTGTTTGCAGATGAAATCCTTTGGTTTTTCATTGCTCCTTTCTGTTTGGGGAAATGGAAGTGTCGCAGTGACCAGACTCACTGAAAGGTCAGCAAGACATGTCACACGTGAGCAATGAGAACCAAATCTTTTTTCTGATGGGTTTCACTGAAGCCTTTCCAAGATGAAAAGTCTGAAGAGAAGCTCTGGAGGGACAAAGAGGGAGAGTTCTGAGAAGAAAAGTTTTTTAAAATGCTCGGGGAGGTCAGTGCAGTGCAGGTGATGGAGGATTCATATTGCAGGAGCCCTCAAAAATCTGTTTGTAAAAATTGCTGAGTGGAGACAAACCCCTATTCCAGAGCATATTCCTTTCTCCAGGATTGGTTATATCCAGGAGATAAAGGGACATAAACCAAGTGAAATCATGGTGCCACCTTTTCACCACCCTCAATATCCCCTCCCCGGTTTTAGCACCTCCCCTCCATCTATTTTCTGCTCTGTATTATTTTGTCACTAATTGCACAATAATTCTTCAATTACCGTGGACTGG
This sequence comes from Malurus cyaneus samueli, assembly GCA_009741485.1. Classification (NCBI taxonomy): domain Eukaryota; kingdom Metazoa; phylum Chordata; class Aves; order Passeriformes; family Maluridae; genus Malurus; species Malurus cyaneus. The sequence goes on from CM019224.1 coordinate 17,557,575, forward strand.
AGAACAGGGAAATCCATCTGCCGGGTTCTCTGTGTCCTTATGACTCTTCCTGACCTAAATTTGGAAGGGCTCCACTTTGCACCTCCTTTCCATTCCCTCGGGGCATTGACTGCCAGGCATGAAGAGATTAAACTGAAGCTCCAAGTGCCAGCCCTGCCCTGTCTAACTCCCCATGGGCTGCCAGAAGGCACAGATGAGTCCCATATGAAGCACCATCTGAGTCAGGCTGTAATTTGTAGCCCAGGACACTCAAATTGTGAAATCAGAGCTGTCTGCCTCCATAGGCAAGGCCAGAAACTGGGGATGTAAAATTCCCTTTTGCTTCAGGGAAAAGCAAGCTTTGGATCCCAGAGGATATGTTTAGGATTGAATTGGGATTCTGAATTAATTGATGGCTCTTTTTGTCCTCACTTGGGCAGTCTGTGGGATTTGTCCAGTGAGATAAAGAGCAACACATTTCCAGGGTCAGAACTGTGTTGATGAGAATGGTATCTGGGATTTTTTTTTTAAATATATATACACTTCTACCCTGTAACTTTATGATTCTGTTGACTTTTCCAATACAGTAATAACCACTTTTACATCTTCAAAGTGCTTACAGATGCTATCTCCATCTCCCAGGGAAGGGACATAAGAAAACGATCAGTAACAGATAAGTAAATGATTTAATTTTGTAAAAGAACTTCAAGCTTATGAGGAATTAAAGACCTGATGTCAAGCTAAATCAAAGCCATGGAAATGAGCTGGAACTTGTATCCATCCGAAGTTTCTGGGTGTGGAGTCCCTTGTCTGGTGAAAGGGCAGAAGAAAGAAAGACAAAATTACACAAAGAGCTGATCTTTGGGACGAGGGTTCGTGGTTCCATTGCCAGCAGGATTCTGGGGCTGCAGGAGCAGAGATAAATCCTCTCCCTCCAGCCCTTTGCAGTGGCCATTTCAGCCCTTCCACCAGGGCAGGAGCTCTCTGCTCTCTTGGCAAGTGCCTCCCCTGCCCTGGCCAATGTCACTGTGCTGGGAACAAATGTCACATGGAGGAATAAATCAGAGCTGGGAGTGCCCAAATCCCACAGAAGAGCCCAGTTTGCAATTTAACACGGCACCTCTCACAAAGATTCTGGCTTATTTTGTTACAGGGGAGGCCAGCTGGATGAAAATATTTCTTTTTGGATAGCAGTTGTAGAAGAATGGGAGGACTGGGGTCATAGAAAGGCAAAATCTCTGCCAGTGCCAAGTGCTGCTTTGAATGCACTCCTTTATTTCAAGACCTTCAGCGATTCCCTGCATGCTGAGAAACACTTTCTGAAGGGCCATTTTGAAGTGGTACAGCACAAGAAAAGCATTCCTCCTTCAGAGAGCACAGAATACTAATTTAGGGTTGGCAGGGTGTGGGGAAAAAAGGAGACTCCTCATAGTCCCCTTTCACGAGGATGTTATTTCCCCAATCTTTTTGAATTAAATAACGTGTCAAATTAGGGTTAAAGCGCTCTGTTTCCTCAGCTCTGCTCTGACTTTGATGCTGTTCAAGACCTCCCCAATTCTGCTTTTCTCTGGCACTGCTCAGATATAAGAAAGTCCCAAAGGCATTCTGTGATGCTGCTAATTAAGCAAAGGAAAGCAGTGAAGGGAGCATGTAAACAGGGCAGGGATAATCACACCCAGCCCAGCATCCTACAGATTGCTGGGAACACTGGCAGCAGCTGAGCCATCACTGGGTTTGTGTTGCCAGGCCAGCACATCCCAGTTAAACACCAGACTGGTTGGGAAAGCATTATTTTGTCTCCTGCTCTTGGATAAATTCTGAGTAGGTCAATCCTCTGATATGAAATATCTGAGCACTGTTTGGGTGAGGAACCTCTCTGCTTTTGGTTAGAGTCCTTACATACTCATATACAGATTTCTCATGTTCAGAATTCCCTTAAAACAAGATGGATTCTGAAATAAAAACAATTTCCTGCACAGCTCCTCAAGTTTCTAAATTCCCCCCAATCCCTGTGGGACAGATCTGGGTCCTTTTGAAAGCACCTGATGTGCCTCAGTTCCATTGCACCAGAGGCCAATAAAATCCCCTTTGGTACCGAGCACAGATCTGCTCTTCCCCACAGAAATCTCCCCAAATTACCCCAAAGCTGTCCCTGCCTTGCAGACACCAAGGAAGTCTAGACTCAGGTGTAAATTGGCAATAATTCCTGAGCCAGGCTGGGTTTTATCTTGTAATGATGGTTCATTACACTAATGACATCTTTCAATCAGTTTATTCTTTCCAAAGAATTAATTATGAAGTCATTCCTGATTTGTGGAGCTGCAGTAGGAAAGTGCGTCTGCAGATGTTGTCCATCACTCGGTTATAGGATTATATGTTAATCTTTTAGAGCCATGAAAATATGCAGAAATGAGCATTCAGTCTTCTCTTGGAGCTCGTCACTACAAAACATAGGACAACCCAAATGTGTGAAAAAATGTTCTCCAAAGCCTGAGCTTTAGAAAGGTTTTAAAAGTGCTGTGTCTGTGTGGTGATTGGACCATAACTGAGTACTGATTGACTGAATAAAAAAGATCCACTGCCCTCCTAGACCTCCATAAATCTCCAGATATTTACAGGAACAGTTTTCTTCTTTACCTGTGATCAAACAGTGCTTTAGAGCAGGGCTGGCTGATACCTGACATGTCCAATAAAACTGATGTACTGGGAGAAGCAGGGGCTTAAATCCCTTTTTATGGGAGATACTGAAATGACTCTAAAGAGCTGTCGTTGGCACAGTTTGTGTGACCTAGAGCTGAAGTTGTATTCAAAAATCAATCAAAATAACCAGAGCTTTTGGAGGGAGATCTAATGTGAGCTGGTGTTCAGTTCATGTGCTGTGCATTTTCCAGGTATGGGATAAATAAAAGGATGAATGAGGAATGAACAGTAAGAGAGTAAAGTGCAGGTACCCAATTAAATCACCAAATCCAAGGCTTTTGATGCCATAATTATAACTCTGATGTTAAAATCCTCTCTCCTGCACAAGCAATGCCAGGAAACACAGATGACAACCTGGTATTCATTTTATTGATCCTGAATTCAAGCACAAAGTTTTTCAGATCCTGCAGGGTTTTGAGATGGGTTGTATGTTGAGATTAAAGGGAATGACACTGAAAATGATTGCAAGCATGCACTGCACACGTGGATGGGGAAATATTATGTCACATTTTCCATCTTTTCTTCTCTGGGGGAAATCCATTTTCACACCTGTGAGGTCAATCCTGGAAACATTTCCCAGTTTTGGTGGACTCACACTGGAACAAATCCTGCTCTAATCTGCAGCAGGACTCCTCTGACCTTATCAAAGAGGCTCTTATCACACTGACACGGGAGCAGGTCCAGTCCTGAAATTCAGCAGAGCCTCTCCCCTGACCTTTGGTGTTTGTATTCATGACCATATGTAACAAATTACATGCATAATGCATTTATTAACATGATTAATATGCAGAGAGATAATCTGGAAGGAATCATGGAGAGCAGAATTGTGTCATGCTGATTTTAAAGTGAGTTTTTGAAATGATATGTTCTGGGTTGAAAGCAAGGCTCTGTCAGGCTGTGGCCTCGGTTTTGTCCTGATCCCAAAGACAATTACAGGGGAGTCTGTGGCAACTGAGTGAGAATTGTTTGGGTTAGGAGCTTTCTTTTCTTGGTATAAATCAGAGCCCAGCTCTGACTTAGTTGAAAACACTGGAGCAGAAATTCCCTTAACCCAGCAGAGTGTGGAGCACACTTCAGTCCTGCTCTCTTCCATCTTGCACTTCTCTGTTACCACAGCTCCCCTGGGCCCTTTTTAAAAAATACAAGAAAAAACCCTCATTCTCTCCTTCAGCCTTTTAATTTCATTTCGTATGTTTTCTTCTTCTTTTTCTCCCAATGCCTTCTCAGCTTTAATTTCTCTTTTCCTTCCTCATTTCATCTAAGCTCTGTTTCACTTTGAATAAGGCACTATCCCCTGTAACAGGCAATTTAAATTAAAAAGAGGTAGCACCTATTTTATTTTTCCTTTTTGTAGCAGTCTCCTTCAAGTAGGCAAAGGTTCTCTGCATTGTGTTCTGTAATTAACTTGTCTTTGAGTCAACCCATGTGCTCAACTAATGCAAATTATTTTCTGGCTAAGATCATTTCTTGAAAGAAAATTAATGTTTTAATCAAAGGAACATTAAAAAGTAACTCAGCTGGTTCTAAAAGTTTGGTGATGGAAAATTTCCAAAGGATGTCAATATTCAGGAAAGCTTTGATTAGGTCTGAATGGGGGTGTGTTCTATGTCCTGCAGTTTTATATAAGCCACATGATATTTTCTTTTCCAAAATATTCCACACTGCAGTAGGAAGGATCTCGGGCCTTTCAAAATGTCTTGGGAAAGAATCTGGGGGAGAGATGGGAGAAGTGGCTTTTATCCAGCTCTCACTGCTTAGTCACTGGCTGGAAGGACACCAATGGCAGACACGGGGGGATTAAAGGAACCTTTTCCAAAACCAGGATCATTTTAGTGTTTGGAGCAGGGTGAATGTGGGAGCATCAGCTGCAGCAGTGGAGCACAAACACCACAGAGAGGGAGTGGGAAGGTTTAGGATGTTCATTATCCCAATATGAGCTTGCTCCAGCCCCTTCCCAGATGAGGGTGGGATGACCTCTCCTTCATTCTGAGAGAAAAAATCCTCTCCTTGAAGCCTCAGGCCAGAAATTGAAGCCACACCAAACCTGGCCCATATGTTCCCACAGAAAATTCACATTTCAGCAACCAAGTGGTTTTGTTCCAAAAAAAAGAAGAGAGAGCTTTGCTGTTGCCTTCAGTGTGACCCAGGTTCCTCTTGTAAATTGTCTTAAAATCTCCAGCTCTTGGCTGCAGTTCATTTCCCTCACAAATCCCTGAGGTCATGATTCAACAAAACAATAAATCCAGCTTAAGGGCTCCTTGTGCCAGCTCAGAGAAGTCATGACACAGAATCACATCACACAGAGAGCAAACTTGCCTGTTCCCATGTATTACAAAACAATGATAAGTTTATGTTGGGGCAGAGACTTGTCCTGCAGCTACTGCTCCAGCATTTTTACTCTTTCAGGAATTGTCTTCTTCTAGGCAGGGAAAGTGAGAGCCAATTCTGTGTTCTGCACTCAGCACTTGGGCAGCAACACGATCCCAAGGCGGTGTCTGATCCGCATCCAGGGGGGATTTCTGGCAGATCATGGTGTTAATGAGCACAGGAGCAGAGCCTTGCTCCAGCAGCCTGGGAAAATGCTTGGAAAAAAAACAGCAGAGGCACTCAGAGGACATCAGGGTACTCATTTCTCCTGCTCCTTCCATCAGGGAAGCTGCAAGGGCAAATCAGTGCAAAGAAATCTTCCTGAAGCACAGAAAGAGTGGAGAGTCCAATGGGATATCACCAAGTGGGAAAGAAGCTGGGAAATATTCCAGGTGTGGATGAAATGGGGAGCTCTTCCTCCCCATCCCCATCTCCATCCTGAAGATTCCCTCAGCTGGCCCTTGCCAAACACACCCTGGTAGTAAATGACTCAAATCAGGCCTGAAATAGTTTAAATTCTTTGTCACAGCAAGGAGAATCTCAGCAAATTCTGGATATTCATAGTTAGGAGTTCTAAACTGAGCTCCTTTGAGGAAACAGGATTGATCCCTGTTTGCAAATTTGTTTGAGTTTTCTGGATTTTCCTTTGTGGCTCATCATACATTTGTCCCAAGTATTTCAACAGGATGTTTTTCCTCTGTGAGTTATGCTCTTGTGAACATGAATGTTCTTATGTTCATGGATTTCATTATCCATTTCCATCTGGGCACTTTGACTCAAGGAATAAATTCACTGACTGACACAGGTGAACATTTCACACAAACTGGCCCCATTCTTTGTGGTCCCTGGACCATGCAGCTGAATCCTCCCTACTAAAAAAAAATAACAACAGAGACATCTGAGGTCACATCCACAACAGCAAGAACAACCCTGGAGTCTTCCAGAAAATAAGGGTTTGCAATAAACAAGGGAGAGCTGCCCAGAAGTAGTTTGGAGCAGTTTTTTGTAGCACTTCAGGCCATCCCCAATGGACAATGAACAAATCTGAAAAGCTTTGAGTGACATTTTTGGGGCCACAGTCCATTCTGAGCTCTGCTGTTGTTCGCCTACAGCTGTTTTGGCTTTAGAGCTGTTAAATATAATCTGTGCTGAAAGGGAAAAAAATGGAAATTAATTCATTAGTGCTAATGCTCATTGTTTCCTTGCACAGTTTGTGTGCAGAGCACACAGCACAGCCCCAAGACTTTATCCACCAGAGGAGAGCTCCAGAGAGGAGATTTCCATGCCATAAATATCAACCCCCTGGAGCACAGAGAGTGTTTTGTTCTGCTGGAGCCAAGGTCAGCAGGCAGATAATCCTAAAACCTTTCCAAAAGCTAACAGAATTAAATGGTGTAACAAAAAAGCACTGGTTCAATCTCTTAGGGTCAATCAAAACTGCAGAACTCCCAGAGTGGATGGATTCCTGACACTAAAGGAAAATCAAAGAGGTAGGAAAAAAAAAAGAGAATGACACCTGAGCATGTAAAATAATCATAATCAAGATTTATAAGTGAGTCTCAATATAATCAAGATTTATAAGTGAGATCAATAGTGGAAACATTAACCAGGAGTCAGTATTTTAGCAATCTCCATGGAGATACTCCATGGCAAATCAACAATTCCTAGAGTGACACACATTGATTTTAATACCTCTAATTCATCCTAAATGTCTTTGTTCCACTCTTGCAGCGTGCTAGAAAAAGCTGTCACATGTTGGATTGGATTCTAATTGCCAGCAGAATACTCAGTTGTTGACAGATCTGTCTTCCTGTAGGAAATAAATGTAAACCAGGATAGGAAAGCTGCCCTGATCCAACTGAGGTCTTTTTGGGGTGAAAAATAGAACAATTACCGGATGCAGGTAGATAAAATTTTTCCTATGGGACAAAGATTCTGTGGAACACGCTGATTTTGCAAAACTAAAACCTTCCCTGGGAATGAGTCAATTCAGTTCAGCAGGGAAGAAAAAGGATAAGTTGAATAGTTTACATTTTTTAAAAATTATTCATCATTTATTGGTCTTTGAAGAATTAACAATAAATGTCACTGTTAAGACAAAATTTCTAAAGCTCCTTAGATATATACAAATAATGTATCAAAATCAACACAAAACAGTTTGGTTGTGTAAAAAATACTTTGTTGTAAACATCACAAGATTTATGTTTTTTTTTTTTTTAACAAGTATCTCTGAAGTTGAGGCTGTGTTTAGAACTTTTCATCATTTGAAATAGAGTCAAAATAGAATAGTCAATATGGAACACACAGTCAATACAGAATAAATGTCCTGTTATATAGGACAATAATTTATATTGTCCTGTTATCCTGTGGGTGTATGGGGCAGCAGGATTGATGAACAAACGGGAAAAACTTCCAGTTCCTGTTTTCTGGCACTTTGGGCTGCTGGACAGAACATGAGACCTTGAACATTCCTCACTTTGTTGATTTTCCTGCCCCTGGAGAGACGTGAAAGGCTGAAGATTTCCTGTGTGACACACATTGCTTATCTGATGGGGGCTGAGGTTCCTCCTTGATCTGAGACACGGCTGAAGAGAGAGCCCAGGAGAACCCAGAGGAGTCCAGGAGAAACTGGAGAGCCCAGCAGAGCCCAGGAGACCAGAGAGCCCAGGAGAGCCCAGGAGAAACTGGAGAACCCAGGAGAGCCCAGGAGAGTCCAACAGAGCTCAGGAGAGCGAGCCAGGAGAGCGCCGACAGAACCCAGGAGTCCAGAGAGCCTCCAGCAGAGCACCAGGAGAGCCAGAGACAGCAGAGCCACAGAGCCAGAGCCCAGAGACCCAGACAGAGAGCCGGCAGGAGAGCCAGGAGAGCCAGAGAGCCCAGCAGAGCCCAGCAGAGCCCAGCAGAGCCCAGGAGAGTCCAGCAGAGCCCAGGAGAGCCCAGGAGAGCCCAGGAGAGCCCAGCAGAGCCCAGCAGAGCCCAGGAGAGCTCAGCAGATCCAGCAGAGTCAGCAGAGCCAGCAGATTCCACAGAACCGGAGATCCAGCAGAGCCAGGAAGCCAGGCAGACCCAGGAGAGCTCAGGAGAGCAGGAGAGCCCAGGAGATTCCAGCAGACCCAGCAGATTCCAGCACCCCTGGCTTTCCACAGCAGCACCCGCTGGGTGTTCACCCCACTCGAAGGCCAGAAACACCCACCCACTGCTGAGAGAAGAGGACAAAATGTGCCCTCCTGACCTGTAAGAAAATCAATTCTGAAGGCTGGAGAGAACATGCCCGAGACCAACAGGCAAATAAATAATAGATCAGTGACCCTTAGATGCACAAGGACAGTTCTCCATGGTACAGAACACAATGAAAACCCTACCAGAATGGGATATCGTGTGGCACTCAGGCCCATTTAAGAGATAAATATATTTTGACTCGTGAGGACACACCAGTGAGAGGATTTCTGTAAAAATGGAGCAGACAAAGCAGGTTCCTCTGTTCCTTACCCTTCTTATTGCCTTTCAGAGGTGCAGGAAGGCAAACAGAGGAGCTGTAGCACAGACCCCAGCAAACAAAACAAACTGAAACACCCTCAGCCAGGTCAGAGTGGGTAAAAGGACATTACAGGGTCAGTGGGAATGGTGTGGAACAGAATAATGGAATTCAGGAGTCTCCAGATGAGTCTCAGTGGTTGCTATAATAATATATCACATCCCTCTGTCACTCCTGAGTCCTGCAGTAAAGAAAAAGGGACTGGAATGATCAAAAAGGGGTTTTCCACATTGAAATTCTCTTGTTCTGCTTCTTTTGAAAAGGACTGTAGGTATTGCATTATTTCTACCTTTGTAGAAATATTTTATCTTAAAAAGGGTCTTATTAAAGAGTCTCCTGCTGGGATTGACTTACAGAGGGGGATTATCTGAGCATTGCAGAGGGCTCTGAAAATAGAACAGGGAAAATGCTTCAGTGTGGAAGAAAATACATGTGTGTTCATAAATGTTAATGTGAAATGTCCCAGAGTGTTGTAGACACAGAGATTTGTGGCTATTGAATTAATTTTCTCACTAAAAATATTCTAGTCAACTCCAGAAAATCCCCTCTCCTCATCCGTCTTTCCAAAAGCCTTCTAAAGATTTTTATCTTTGAAAACAACTTTCTTTTCATCTTCTGCTTTATCATCTTTGCTTTTCAGGTCAGTTTCTTTCCTTTTTTTTTTTTTGTCAGGCTGTCTGACATGTAACCATTGCTGTGTCTTCCATGAAAACGTTTTTTCTTCTTGTGGAAGAAACCCAAAATATGAAAATATGAAGGAACTCATGAAAGACGAGTTCATTTGAGGAACTGTGTTGAGAACTTTTGTTTTCTTGTCTTCAAGAGCTTGGGGATCCCTAAGTGATCTCTAACCATAGCAGTGTCCAAAGAGATTGTCACAATGAACTCAGAAAAAAATGTTGAATTCTTATTTAGAGGCTGTGCTTGTGCCCTGAATTGAGCTGCTCTCTGAGAGCCAAAGGGAATAAAAGCTGGCCAGGAAGGATCCAGTCTGTGCTGTCATCTGTCCTGTGCTGCACTTTTGGGATGTCCAGGTGTGCAGGAAGCACAGGAACTCTGTGTGTCCTCTCCTTTATCACTGGGGAGCTGGCAAATATAGAAAATGCTGCTTTCCTTTACAGCCTCTCTCAGGCGAAGATTGATGAGTGAAGGAAACAAAACCCATCATCATTTCTACATTCTTTAATTAACCTCAAAAACAACTTACTCCTGTAGGATGCTTTTTGAGGAGCTACATCAAAGGGGAGACTGCAGCTATCCCACCAGTGGAGATGTCCCTTTGTTAAACCTGGAGTTAATAAAAACTTTCACACAGAAAAGAGGGGTACAAATGGCACCACTCAGTGATGAAGCAGCCAATGTTGGAGCACTAAAATACACCCAATTTTGGGGATCCTTTCACCATTTCCATTGAGCAGGTCCCCAGCACGCTGCTCCATTCACCCCTTTCTGCTGGAAAACCAGCTCAGGACGCCTGGCCTGAGCTCCAGATTAATCTGAGCTCGTTTTTAACCAGCACAGCAGGGCAGCTCTGCAGCTTTGATTTATGATGGTAAAACCAAATGTACCTTCTGGTGTGAGGGGAGGTGGAGGAAAGATAATGTTATTCCTGAATCAAATTATCCTTCCTTTTTATACTTAATTAAGAACAAAATCTCGCTGGAGGCTGAAAAGCTTTGGCTTCAGTTTGCACAGACACATCGTATGTGTCTGCCTGTCCAAATATTTTACTCTTACATTTTACAGCAATATCTGGGCCTGTGAAAGTGATGGCAAAAAGCCTTTTGATTTCAGCTGAACAGGAGCCAGTAGAAGCTGATTTTACCTGGACAGTGCTCTTTAACAGATGTAGCTCAGTAATAATTCACATTATTGAATCAAAGATAAAGCTATGAATGCACAGTAAAAAAAAAAAAAATTAATGTTCTATTTTCCTCTCTGCTTAAACAACAGGAACAGAGAGAAGGACTGGATGACCTGTAATAAAAGATTGTGACCATTTCTTCTGCACTTCATTGCTGAAATGAAATCCCCTTTCACTCTGGCACAGTGAGAGGGTAACACAGCACCCTGTCACCATTTACCAGACGTTTTCTTTGGTGATGCTTTCAGCACAGCACATTTGTAATTGCTGAAACACAACCTGGACCAGAAAGGCTGGTGCAGTGAAAAGGTTTTTGTTCTGTTGAAGAGCAGAGTGGGTACAGTTTCAATCCTGGGGTAACAGATTTTATCTCAGCTGACACCAGGAGAGATGTTGTTGTCATTTCCTTGCACAAAGTAATTTGCAAAAGCACATTAATTAATCCCTGCAGCAACCTGCAGTGTGTCCAGCCACAGGGAAGCTGTGAGCAAGTAGGGAGACAAATACGAGTTCTCCACTTCTGTCCTGGAAAATATCTCAGGGCTCCTCAGAGGTTTATCTCAAATCCATTCCTGCCCCAACTGATCTCATCCACGAGGCTGCTGGGTGGGATCTCTCAGTCCCCTGTTAATATTCAGAGAGTTCTGAACATTAACTCTGGATGTTTCTCCCTCCTTTCCCTTGAAACAGAGTGGAAAGGCAGATCAGGCTGTGGATTCAAATTCTGAATTTCACGCCTATCTATGATTTGTATTGGTCTGTCATGCTTAGAACATGAAAAGTGCTCTGTTTAATGAGAAAGTGGAATGTTTCTATTCCATCTCCCATACCCCTGATTCCATCTAGACCACGTTTCCCTCACAAAGAACCTTTCAAAAGCAAAGAATTTCAAAAATCACTGCTATGAAAGGCACGAGAATCCACAGAGTAAAGAAGTCCCCAAATGATCTGTCCTCATTGCAGATTTTCTTTTTAGCTTGGATTTCTTGCTCCAGCAATGGGTCGATTTTCACACACACACACAAAGATCTTTTGTTTTCCCAAGTATGTGTGAATTTTGTGGAATCCTTTCAGGATAAAGAGAAGCATATCTTTATTTTCAAAGTGGAACATGCCAGAATTTGAAAACAAGCATCCTGGCCTCTAGAGTGTTTATTATTAGGAGAATGGACTCCCAAACTGAAATTAGTACCAGTTTTCAGGAAGCAATCCGATGTGTTCTTGCCTTGACATCTGTCAGCATAAATAATGTAGTAAAATAAGAATTTGAAAGAATTATTTG
>CM019224.1:17569321-17603177 GCA_009741485.1 Malurus cyaneus samueli
CAATGTGATTGTGGCTGGATCATCTCAAAGATTGGATTTACAAATTGCAACCAAACAAAAAAAAGAAGTGTCAGACTGGCACAGAAATGTCACCAGGGAGCAACCTCGGGAACAATTAAGCCTGGAAAGGATGTTTACAGTGAAAGCAGTTTTGTTGTTTGTTGTGATTTACATTTCCAATAAAGCTAAACCCCAAGAGGATTTAGGGCTCTGTGGGGTGTTTGCAAGCTGCTGAAAGCAGAACGGGTGGTTTTGGGTTGAAAGATTTTAAACTCACCAAAAAATATCCTTGTGGAGCTGGGGGCCACTCACCAGTTCCATACCTTGCTTTTATCTGTCACAGCTCTTTCCCAGCACATCTTGCAGGTTCTTCTCTAAATTTCAGTCCATCATGCACTAAAATCAAACTTTCTTGGTTTCATTCCTGGTTTGCATTTAAGGGGGTTTGATTTAATACCACATCAGCTCTAAAATACTTTTCCCACTGGAAGACTTCAGCTCCTCTGGCTTTGCTGAAAGTAGAATTTGGCATAAGCCACAAACCCTGCTTCAGACAACTTAATATATTCACAATGGGGCTGGAAAAGAGCAAACAAAATCTTGTGTATCTTTATTTAAGGCTGAGGATCTTATGGCTCTAAATTTTGCCTTTGGATCCCTCTAACATTTTTAAATATTTCTATTCCAGCTGTTGGCCCAGTCACTTTTGCCTCTGAGCTCCGTGAAAATGCACTTTAAATCATTTATTTTATTGTACCTGAGACAGGGAAGATGATTAAAGTTCATAAGGGAGCTGAGATCAAATCTAATCATCTGTGCACTGCTGACAATTGTATTTCCCATTTGTTAAATCCAATTGTTGGTGTTTTCTTCAAGCATCTATTGAAGAAAGAGAGAGTTCTTGCTTTGCCTCGTGGTGAAATGGTGAAGCAGTCAGTAATTTTATTTCTTCCAGAGGTTAACCACCTCACTTATAAGAAGTTTCTGTGTACTTTGTTGGTTCAGTTTGTCTGTTTTCACCCTTTTGCCACTGATTTTCAGTCTCTCCTGCTGTGCTCAGCTGAAAGACACCAGTTCAGCCCGCAGCAAAATTCATCTTCTCTCCTCACCCCCAGCCTGGATCACAGCTCCAGCCTGGTGCCCCATCCCAGCAGGTTTTCATTGGATAAAAATGTAAAACTGAATCTCCTCTAAGTCCCAGGTCAGCGATTCTCAGAATATCCCACCCCATTCTCTGCAATTAATTCAGCAGCCGGGGCAAAAAGTGCTCAATTTATGAGTGACTCCTCCGTGCACTCGTGTAATAATCCTCAGATAAACTGATCATGAGATTGGACTGCTTAAAGCCAGTGTTTATCTTTCCAAGCACTTAAGGCATTAAGTGTCAGTATGAGAGGAAAATGAAATGTTGGCAGGGAGTTTTCAGAAACAAACATCAACTGGAATATTGAGAGGCTCAGTGCTTCTCAGGGAAGGCCATGGAGAAGATTTATGGTTTCACCTGACAGCTTTGAGCTCTTAAATTAGGAAGATAAAGATAATAAGTGTTGTAGCATTTCTGATTTACAGCCCTGATGTGAGATAAACTGCACAGATCACAACTGAGATTCCCTATCAAATCTCTCCATATTAACCCAGTGCCAGTGAAATTCTGGAACTTGGAGTCTCCAGAAAGTTTGTGTTTCAGAAGGAAGATACAGCCAGATGTAAGAAATTTCCTGGAAAAAAAAACCAGCTTAAAAGAGAAGGAAAGCTCTGATTTCTGACTTAGAAAGTAATTTTCAGCCCAAAAGGTTTTTCATCAACCCTGTAATCCCAACTGAACTAAAGGTGTTAGTGGGGAAAAAGGCAAATAATTCTCAAACAAAATATGGTATCTGGTGACAGGCAGCACATGGAAATGGCAAACAGCTGCTTTTCTGGGTAATACAGGGAATATTGATGTAGATATGGGCACTGAAACCCTGCCACAGCAAAGCAAAGAGTCCCTTTGCATCGAGAAAAGAGAGCAGAGCTTCTCTCTACTCTTACGAGGTGTTTCTAATAGTCCACAGAATAAATCGTGATTTTCTAACTGGAATCTATTTTATGACCCAGAGTTAAGGTTCTTTCTCTGAAAAAATACTGTAATTTTTGCATAAAACTTCAGGCAGTTGTGCAGGATTCTTGCCCTCAAGGATTGCAACAGCTTTTAGTTGTATTTTGCCTTGGATTTCAGCAAAATTGAAACATTTACATTGTAAATGCTCTTTGTTATGGTAACACACCCTTTGCTGTTCCATTCAAGAAGAGAGCTGAAAATTCACACTTTGCCACAGCACACTCTAAATGTTGTCTGAGCTCTGATTTCATGGAAGTTTCCTCACATTAAACCTCTCTTGGCAGTAGGAAATCCCAGTGAGAAGCAGCGTTCACACCTTTGCTCAGGGCTGATGTCACCACAGCTCCTTCTGCTGAGGACACCCCTGGGACCTCTTTGATTCCTGATTTTGGCAAAACACCTCACTATAACCAACACCGGGATTCACTTCAGTGGGACAACATTCAACTCTTATTATTTTTAAATCATGTCACTAATACACTTATTGGACCCTTGCCCTGGTGTAATAAAACCCAGTTTAAATTGCTGAAGGGCTCAGCTGCTGCCTCCAACAGCTGCGTGGCTGTAATTTGCCAATAGGATGTATTACATCCTGATTACAGTTTCTTTTGAGTGATAGGCCAAAATTACAAGGCAGAAATGTGGCTAATCATGATAAAGGAGATAAGTCTATTCATCTCCTGCCCACTTTTAATATTTGCACAGCAGATGCTGTTTGTTCCCTTCAGCTGCATTTCCACAGAAATTTGTTCTCGTTTGGAAGAAGTCTTAAGGTTAATGAAAAAGTTTATTGGACGTTTTGATGGTGGAGAGAGGGAGAAAGGTGAAATATCTTGGAAGGTTTCTCTTTGTTTCCCAGCCCAGATAAACTTACACAGATCAGCCAGCCGTTGCAAGAAAAGCAAAGTGAGCTACTCCAAAGCTCAAACAGAAATCTGGGAAAGCTGGGGACACCAGGGATTGAGGCCTGAGTGGGCTGTGAGTGTCATTTATTGCCCTCATTCCCATGGAGTTGTACATGGGCTGCAATTAAACCACCTCTGGTGTTTTGGCTCACTGGGCCATAAAGCCAAGCCTGAGATCAGAGAATCCCAGAATGGTTTGGGTTGGAAGGGACCTTAAAGGTCATCTCAGGGACCTTAAAGGTCATCTCATTCCCCATGGCAGGGACATCTCCCACTGTCCCAGGGTGCTCCCAGCCCTGTCCAGTCTGGCCTTGGACACTGCCAGGGATCCAGGGGCAGCCACAGTTCCTCTGGGCAGCAGAGCATTGCACCGTTATGGACCAGAGAGGGCCCAAAAGTGTGAGATTTGGAGGCAGAGGAGATCTCACTCCACAGCTCAGTAAGAGATACATTCCCCTTTCACGAGCCCAGTTTGGGACAATCTGGGGGAGATCTCCCAGACCCTTCTCCAGCTCCCCCTGCTCTGTAGGGGATGCAGAGACAGATGTGAGTGGATGCTCATCCGCTGGGATCTGGGGAAGGAAATGATCCTAGAGCCTGGAGATGAGCTCACAGCTCTGGGATCTGAGCAGGGAAATGATCCTGGAGCCTGGAGAGCTCACAGCTCTGGGATGTGAGCAGGGAAATGATCCTGGAGCGTGGAGCTGAGCTCACAGAACCGGGATCTGAGCATGGAAATGATCAGCCTGGAACTGAGCTCACTGTACCGGGATCTGAGCAGGGAAATGAGCCTGGAGCCTGGAGTTGAGCTCACAGAACCAGGATCCGGGCAAGGAGATGAGCCTGGATTCTGGAGCTGAGCTCACAGCTCATGCACTGACTGTGGCTGAGCTCCCAGCTCCTTTTCCGACTGGAGCTGAGCTCTCAGCTCACATCCTGATGTCTTTGAAGCTCGGTCCGTGTTTGTGCCGTGCCCGAGCCGCTCCCATCCCGAGCTCCCCGAACACCCTGCGTGTCCCTTCACCCCTGTCACACCTCGGTATCTAAATCACGGCAGCAGCTGGAGCTGGAGCCATGAAATCCCCCGGGATCCCCGGAGTGAGCATCCTTGGAACCCGCGGGTGATGCGGCATCAGCCCCCGGGGCCAGCAAACCCCGTCCAGGGGCCAGCGAACTGCAAACCCCGGCAAACCCCGGCAAAACCCGGCAAAACCCCGGCAAACCCCGGCAAAACCCGGCAAAACCCCGGCGTGCCCAGGGGCCAGCCCTGCCCTGCTCTGCTCTTTTCCCATCTCCAAAGCCTCCCTCCCTCCTCCGCTGCTCTCTGGCTCCCAGCAGCCCGGCTGTCTCTGCTCTCCAAGCCCCGCTTTGTCCCTGGTCCCAACCCTTTCCCTGCCGGGGCTGCCCTGGTGTCCCAAACACCTCCTGGGGTCCCCCCTTCACCCCCTTTCTGCTCACTATCCCCCGGTCAGGGCTGGCTGGAACCAGCTCTGTCTGTGTTCGTGGAGATTTTGGGGGCGATTTCGCTCGGCTCTGTCGCTTCCTCCCTGCTAAAATTGGATCCCGCATCGGATCTGCTGCGCTCCTGATGGGGAGGGAGAGCAAATCCTTCGGCGGTGCCAAATATAAAGCAGCTATTGAGCCTTTTCCATCTGTTCCTTGCCAGACAGAGCCCCCAGAGCTGCTGACACTGTCCCGGGGCTGGGGGATACGGGGACATTGTCCCACTGAGCCACAATGCGAGAGGCTCCACAAAGCACAGCCCAGGAGCAGCAGAGGGTCCTCAGCCTGAAAAAAGGGCTGAGAAGGCAAAGCCAGGCTTGGAATGCCAAATGGACACAAAACAGAGCACCTGACTCTGTTGAAAACACGTTAAAGAAGAAGAAGAGGGTGTGTGGTCTCATATGGTCCCAGGATGCAGCATTATCAGTGCTGAGATAACAGGAGCAGTGCACACCCACAGGCTGAATGAATCCCCACTTGTGCTGCTGTTCCTGCTCCAGTTCCGTGGTGAAAGACCCCTCCTAAATAAGGATATTGTGCTCCAGGAGGAACACTAGTGCAGTCTGGTTTATATCAACAAGTACAAATACAATTTCCAGTAAAAATACAATTTCCAGGCAGAATTTTCTCACTGAAAGGGCTGTCAGGCATTGGAAGGGGCTGCCCAGGGAAGTGGTGGAGTCTCCATCCCTGGAATTGTCCAATACACAACTGGAAATGGCACTCAGGGCTCTGCTTTAGAGAACTGGCAGTGTTGGACTCCATGGTCTTGGGGGTCTTCTCCATCCTTAATGATTCTGTGATTCCAACCTTCCTGAAACACTCTGGGAGTGCCTGATGAGCAGTGTTAGAGCAAAAACAGGCATTGTTAATTCATTCCTATTATTACTTCCTATTACTTCCTATTACTTCCTATTAATTCCTATTAATTCCTATTAATTCCTATCAATTCTAGCACTCTGGCTGAAAATCCAGCCCCCAGCAAAGCCCCTGATGCATCTGATCAGAGCAACCACAGCCAATGTGCTCTAAGGGGTGACCCTAAGGAACCCTGATGACCCTAAGGAGCCCAGGGTGACCCTGAGGAGCCCTGGGCTCTCACAACAGACACAAATCCCAATTTAAATCATGCTTTTGTAACATACCAAGCATGAGGTCCCAAATGCACCACAAATAATTGATCTGGTGCTTTTACTCTTCACATCCCAGATTCTTTCTGCTGCGTTTTTTGCCAATTGTTTCTTGCATTATTAATTATAAGCACAGAAGGAGGATGCCTGCAAACACTGTGGGGTAAACACTTTTTCAGCCAAGCAGGAGCAGACCCCAGAAATGAGTTTTAGGCTGCAGAACAGATTGTGAGTTAGAGCAGGCGTGTGCAGGACCAGGACCAGCTGAGTTCTGCTCTTACCTCCAATGTAAGGGTTTGACACAAAACCAAAAAGTCACTCTCCTGAGGGGAATTAAAACCATTCCTAATGCTGAAGTAGAATCAGCACTCTATAGAAATAAAGCCTTTGGATGGCTAATTCACATTACTCCTCCAGGAATGAGGAGTAAGGAGGAAATGAAACATTTAATTCTGGAAATGCATTTTGCTCAAAATACTCCCCTGGGATGTGCTTCATCAGCTCGGGCTGGGTGTGTTTCCAGGACATTCTTTGTGACCAAGATAATCTTCTGTTTGACTGAGGCTTCCACGAGCAGGGGAATGGTTTGATTTGATTCATTTGGCTGTTGAGGTGTTGTCAGGGGGACTGGGCTGTACAAACAAGAACTCCTCAGTGAGTTTTCAAACTGATCCAGCAGCATCAATGCTCCTGTGCACCTCAGCCCAGCATTTCCTACAAATTTCCTTACGATATCAGCAGGATGGCATCCCTGGTAGCCTGCCTGAGAACATGAAATTGAGTCTAGAAAAACCCCAACCCCACTGATTCTGTTATTACTCTCATTCATTAGGCTGCTTTTTTTTCTGCAAGGATTTATCCTGATATCACAAATCAGTAATTCCTTCTCATTTTTCTCATGTTTATCTAACATCACTCATGCAATTGCTGTACTGGTAACTCCAAATTTGATATTCCCATGTGCCAGAAGCCCACAGAGGTGATCCCAAGAGGGAATATGGGATTTTTCATGTTCTAAGAACAGGATTAAGGATGGCAAAGGAGACAGGGTGATGCCTCCACCTCCTCCATCCCTCACCCAGCTTGTCAAAGGCAACACAAGCACTCCACTTTTCTTGCTGAGATGCCTTTGGAGGCTGAGAAAGCTGATTTGCCTCTGCTGAGCTCTTCCTGAGCCCTCACCACAGCTGGTGCTGATGAATTTCTTGTGATAATGCTGCCAGGCTCAAGAGCAGACGGAGATTTGTGCCACAGGCTGTCAAATAAAAGTTTATCGTGGTCACTGAACCAGGAAGGCAGAGCCTCAGGGCATCACAAGCTCTCTGCAAAGCTCCTTCCCTCCAGATATGCCTGTCCCTGCTGTCAGTATTGTTAAAAAAAAAAAAAATTCCATTTCTTTCAGGGCAAGGTTTAGGGAGTTCTCTCCAGAATTGTAAAGCCCTATGTAATCCCGTGCAGAAAGCTGCAAAATTTGTCTGAAAGTGTTGCTCTTGCTCCCAAATCTGCTCCTGACCTCTCTTACACTTCGTTTCCGTGGCTGTGAAATTCTCTTTGACCTAATTACAATTCCCACTGGGCGTTTTGGCGCTGGAAATGGAGATGTGGAGCTGCTGAGCAGAAAAGTGTGTCAGGTGCTCTGTGGTCACATCTCGGAGCAGAGAGGAGCAGACATGGGATCATTTTACATCTAAGCCACTGTTTAATTCTCCTAATAGCCCCAAGATTGCAGGAGCTCAAAGCTTGACACCAAGGATTAAGAAACCTCCTAAATATGGGCAGGGAAGGGAAAAGAACAACAGAGTCGCTGAGAATTGTTCTTGAAAAACATTTATTTCTGTAATGGATTTATAGCGCTGACTCCCAAGCCCCACAGTTTCTCCCAACACGAAATTCTGGGGACAGTCACCTTTGATGGGAAAACAAAAGCCATACAAAGAAGCCCCCACAGACAAAGAGTTTGGTACCAAACTGTGCCCAGGTTCTCTCCAGGCCTCTGCTGTTGAATATTTGACCCCAGCTGGGATGGAGCTGCCCTGCCCCATCCCTTGGTCCCAGCTGGAGGATGTTCACTGCCAAAGGCCCCAAAGAACTGAAGATGTTGTGTTTAACTGCAAAATAACCAGGAGGGGATATGGGCAGGGAAGGATTCAGCAGCTGCTATTTTTTTTTCAGACATCATTGAAAAAAGAAATCTATGCATTTCAGTTTCACCTCCTGAGCCCCAGCATTAGGAAAGTCAAATACAAACCCAGAGACCAACATACACAAAATAGTGACCGAGTGTCCGGACATTTCTAAGCCCCTCATTTTACTGTGCCATGATACCTCCAAAAAGCAACAAAACCCACTTTAGGATCTTATTTATAAGAGGGAGGGACAGAGATGCAGCACAGAGCATAGCAACTGTCAAGGAATGTTTAAGGCAAATTTATTCCCATTTATTAGGAGTTATAAAACAAAGGAATTATTTTGTTTGTTGGCTTTGTTGTTCAAGCTGTTAGATAACATCTCAGCTGGATATTTATGCTTAGATGATTCAATCAAAGTTTGAGGGAAGTCATCTCGAGCTGATCTGAGACTAGAACAGCAAATAATGTTTTTCCCAAGAATACCAGTCAGAACAGATTTTTTTTCAAAAATTAAAATAATGGATGTTCAGAACTCCCCCAAACCTTTCTTCCCTCAGAGACCAGGTTGAGCCCGAGTGAACCACACAGACATGAAGAAGGACACAGTGGCAAGCATCTACAAACACAGCGCTGGTGGGACCAAAGCAGAGCCAAACCTAAATTCCACAGGTGAAGAACACAGTTATGAGTAAAAAAACAGGGAAAAAAAGAAACAGAGCCCCGGAGAGGGATGGTTCATGAGACAGAATGGAAAATAAAAGTCCTCTGGATGCAGAAAAGGGAGTTCTTAGGTGCAGCCACAGAAAGCTGGGGAGTTCAGTTGCCTCATCTCTCAGTGTGTTAGTTTGTTGTGCCTTTGCCCTCCCTGTGAGATCCAGGTGATGGTGCCAGGAGGTTCCTGCCTTTACTCAGTCTGTGCATCATAATTGGCCCCCCCTGCTTTCTTCAGCTCGTTCTTGATGTAATCCTCGTCCAGCTCTTTGTGGTCACTGATCACAAATTCTTTGGCAAAGTTCTGCAAGAGATCAAGAAAGAGCCTGTTAGAAAAGGGGGATATTCTCCAAGAAGCTAAATGAAGGTGGGTTATCCAACTTCCCTGCCTGTGTGAGCTGCATCCCTGATCTCCTGGGGCTGGGATGAGAAACAGAGAGCTGTGGATGAGCCACAGGACCAGTGAAGGCAAAACCCAATGCTTAATGTGGAAAAAATTTATATATCTGCTTCCACAGTCACTGGCTGCAAGATCCAATCCTGCCCTGTGCAGCAGCTCTTCCTGGAGATGAGGTCAGGGCAAGTTTCCTAAGCAGTACATGAAGTAAAACTCGAAATTATTGACCTCCTGACCGCCACTGACCCTCAGCATAATCTCGGGCAAGTCACTAATCCTCTCTGTGCCCTTTTTAGGACCTCTTCTCCTAAAAAAAGCACAGCTCTCCAGCAGAGCAGAGCACAGCACAGCACGGAGTGACACCTGCCAGCAGAGGGGAGAGCACCTCGATGGAAGAGTGAGAAATCCAGCTGGGAGCAGGAGCAAACACAGCTCCTCCTGGGGATTTAATGCCCTCTTCCCTCATGTCCAGCACACACATGAGAGCCTAGATCTCATCTCCAGCACACCCCATGGCAGTGCCCAGATCTCATCTCCAGCACACCCCATGGCAGTGCCCAGATCTCATCTCCAGCACACCCCATGGCAGTGCCCAGATCTCATCTCCAGCACACCCCATGGCAGTGCCCAGATCTCATCTCCAGCACACCCCATGGCAGTGCCCAGATCTCATCTCCAGCACACCCCATGGTCAGATCCCAGATCTCATCTCCAGCACACCCCATTGTGAGATCCCAGATCTCATTCCCAGCACACCCATGGCAGTGCCCAGATCTCATCTCCAGCACACCCCATGGCAGTGCCCAGATCTCATCTCCAGCACACCCCATGGCAGTGCCCAGATCTCATTCCCAGCACACCCATGGCAGTGCCCAGATCTCATCTCCAGCACACCCCATGGCAGTGCCCAGATCTCATCTCCAGCACACCCCATGGCAGTGCCCAGATCTCATTCCCAGCACACCCCATGGCAGTGCCCAGATCTCATCTCCAGCACACCCCATTGTGAGATCCCAGATCTCATCTCCAGCACACCCCATGGCAGTGCCCAGATCTCATTCCCAGCACACCCCATGGCAGTGCCCAGATCTCATTCCAGCACACCCCATGGCAGTGCCCAGATCTCATCTCCAGCACACCCCATGGCAGTGCCCAGATCTCATTCCCAGCACACCCCATGGCAGTGCCCAGATCCATGTCCAGCACACCCCATGGCAGTGCCCAGATCTCATTCCAGCACACCCCATGGCAGTGCCCAGATCCATGTCCAGCACACCTCATGGCAGTGCCCAGATCCATGTCCAGCACACCTCATGGCAGTGCCCAGGCTGCACTGTGCCCTGTGTTTCAGCCATCCCAGGTGACCCCAAAGGACAGGCTGTATGAACCCCCACACACGGTGCACTGCAGGGCAGCTCTGCCTGCTCCAGAGCCCTGGGTGTGAACACAGAAAACCTTTCTGGGAGTACAAAGGACGGCAGGGTGCCTTCAGGGCTCTTGTTGGAGCAGTGGCACCCCTGTGGGGTTTTTTTCCTTGTGGGGAATTAGTTCCCCTGTGGGGGCTGTCCCTGCTGCCCCCCATGTGTGAGCACAGCCACTGTTTGCTGCTTGCTTTAGCATTTTCCTCCCCTTTCTCACCACGACTGAGAGCTCTGCAAGAGCCTCCCTTCCCCCAGCCCACAGAGCTTTAGCCAGCGTGACAAACACGAGCATCCATTGCACTCGACTAAAAATACCAATTAAAATCCCAACAGCTCTGCTGTGATGTCTGGGGAAATCTGCAGCGCCCGAATCCCTGGGCAGTGAGTTCCCCAAAAGGGGGAGAAGGAGGTGATGCTTTGGGGGAGCAGCAGGCACCTTGTCTGGGTATGCCTGGCACTGGAACAGCCCTGGCACCACCAGAGAGGGGGTTTCACTGCTTTCAGACTCTGAGCTTTTTATTTGGCAGCGTCTCCAGGGTCCCCAGTTGGGATCAGAGCCGGGTGAGCGAGGGGGTGGAGGAGGATGCGGCTCAAAGAGCCTCAGCACCTCTTTCATGCGGTGGGAGAGTGGGAGAGAGATGAAAACAGCTCCCAACCCCCAGCGGGCTGTGGCTGATCCTGTTTCACACTGGAGGAAATCCTCCCAGCAGCTCTGGGAGCCCTGTCCACTCCACTCTGTCTGATGAGCACACAGAGTCCTCCCAAACACCAGCCCTGCATGGCACCATCAGCTCCAGTGCCCACACAGCTTGGTAGAATCCAGGGAAAATGGCAAACACATTGCTTTTCAGTGAAAAACAAATCCTTTCTTTTTTTTTTCTTTTTTTTTTTTTTTTTTTTTTTTTGAGATGGGGAATAAATTACCCAAACCGTCGGGCTGAGTCCTGCTCACAAATGTTCTCCTTCCAGTCTCCAGGGTGAGATCTGTGCAAAGCTCAGCTCTTGTGAGACAAACCCGAGGATTTTCAGCTGTCTGATGCTCACTGAGGTGTGATACCTGTGTGAGGTTTGAGCTGAGCCTTTTCAATCCTTTCCTATGCCATCAGGTTTAACAAATTGTCCTCACTTCGGGAAACAGATTATCCAGGACTCCCTGATTTCAGGGAAATCTTTGCTCTACTTTAGTGAGAACTGAGGCAGGCCTGTAAAATCGTTTCTGAGAGGGATTCCCTGAAAAATGTGTGTATTTTATAAATGTGGGAAGGGTTTATTTGAATGCCCACTCTGCAGAATCCATCTGATTCTGAAATTAAACCTACAAGTGCGCTCATGCCTGAACAGAGGAGAATTAATTCTATGTGCCACAAAGTAAACATAATTACCCAGATGCCTTCCCATCTAGAGACTGATCCAGATGACTCCTGGGTGATGATCTGTGGGCACCAGCCATGATTTCACATCAGCACCACCAAGACACCTCACAAGGACTGAACAGCAGTGGCCAGATGGGTTCTGCTCCCAGCCACCCTTAAATATCCTCTTAGCTGACTGGGCCACCTCTTGTGCCAGATTTGTACCCTCAGAGTGCAATCTGGGTCACTGCTATTAATGACTCTTTCTTTATCCCACTCTCTCGGGGTCCTCCTCAGTTTCTCACACTGATTTTACCCACCCCGGTGTCTCCTCAAGCCTGGCCCAAGGGAGAAGATGCCTCTGCTGAGTTTTGTGCCTGGAAATCTTGATTTAACATCCTGCTTGACCCTTGTCCAGCCACAGGCTCCCTGCTCACTCTGAATTTCTGTCTGAGCTCCCTGGGGCTGAGCTGCTGCTCAGGGTGCAAATCCTGAGGCACAGTGCAGAGCTCTGCTCCTCCAGCCCTTGATTTCCTGATGTGAGTCTTCATTTCACATCCTCCACTTCCTTTTCCCTTCTCCTCCCCCCAACCCCAGGCTTTCTACAACCACAGCAAGCCCAGCCAGTGAATTCCAGGCTTTGTCTTCCCCCCAGCCACCAGCAGCCTGCAGATAACAAAAACAATGATTCAATTTATCTTTATCACTCTCACAGCACAGCAGTGACCACAATCTCCTCACTTTGCCTCTCAAACCATTGAGCAGGACACAGAAATGCTGAGATTCTCTCGTGGTTCTCCAATTTGTGCCTGAGCAGCAGAGGGTCACAATTTTCTAATCCCTCCACACCAGGCTACAGACTGAAAGGGCTCCAACCATGCAGGAGCAGAAAAGGAGAATGAATCCCTCCCTGGGAAGCATGAAATTTGTGCTGAAAGCACAATCCTTCTCTTCCAGCCAACTTAAAGGGGGGAAAAAGGGGTGGAGTAGATTTTCTTCCTCTTTCCAAGCCCTGAATGTTTAGCATATGGGCCATAAAATTTCCCTAAATTGCCCGAGGTGCAGATATTGTACCAAACTGGGTCTGCAGAAACCCTTATAAATCCCAGCTTGGGAAACCTGAAGCAAAATCCTTGTCCAGGCCACAGACACTTGGGTTCTCAGCACTGTGGATGGTGCCAGGTAGCTGAGTAACTTCATACCATTTTTTTATTTATTTTATTTTTCCTGGGGCTTGCAGCAGCTTCTGCTGATGCTCAGAATCCTCAGTTCTGCTGGGCTTAATGCCACCACTCCCAATGTCATTGCAGATACAGGACAGAGATGACATCTCCCAGTTTTTTTCCCAGCATGGTGAGTCCCAGGCCCACCCCAAAGCTGCTCCAGCACTCAGCTGTCAGGCTCCCAGCTCAGCAAAAACCCTCTTTTCAAATCTCCTCCCTGCCAATTTTACCTGGATCAGTTCCAGCCGCTGGGAAAAGCCAGTCCAAACCTCTGGCAAGCCCTTTTCTCAGCAATGGGAATTGCATTTCAGCTGCTCTGCAAATCCTCCCCGTCTGTGCTTCATCCCACAGACACAGATCCTGACCCCCTTCAGACTGGAGTTGTTGTAAATCCATATCCATTTGGTCATTCCAGTAAACCAGAACAGGAAAAACAGTCAAAAAGGAGAATTTAGTTCTCCTTCCCAGCAGGATCTCACTCACCCTCATGAGTAAGACCCTCAAAACCACTGTGAGTTTGATTTTCTGACTGCTTCTAACAAAGTTATTAAATAAATTTAGTGATTTAACCTTCTGCTTAAGACTATGTACTGCCATGAAAAACCTAAAACACATCCAGGGAGTTCTGTGTGTGCTCCCTCATGAGACACCAGTGCAGTGAAGAATCCAGAGGAAAAGAAAAAGGTGAGCAAAAAAGGATCTGGCCATGAGCTGCAAAGCAGGAACTCAGTGGAGTTGTTGACATCACAAAAGTCAGGCAAATTCCTCACCAAAAAATGATAATGAATAAAATGCCATGGATATTTGCTCACAGAAACGGAGCTGTTTTACCCTGCATATGAATTAGGGGAAAAGCAGAACACATGACTTTGTGGGGGAAGGAGTGCTGATGAAAACAGAGGAGAGTCCAAATCCATGGAAAATAAGTCAAAGGATGGGCAGAGGCTTTGCTGAGAGAGCCCTGCAGGACTTGAATTCAGTCCTGTCAGCACAAAGACCCCAGTGCTGCCTAAGGAAGAGTTCAAATCTCCTGTAGGAAATGCACTCGTGGAGGGCACCACGTTCACAGGGAGGAAGCAACACTCAGAGGGAAACCAAGTGCTGTTTTCAGTTCTTTGGTGTTTATATCAAAACCAACCCATTTCAGCACTGGGTGCCACTCCCAGCTGAACTACCTGGACCAGGCTGCAGCCTTGATCCAAGATTTCCAGCTGAGTTAAGGAGGAAAACATGGAAAATAAATGGCTGGGGGTGGGTGGGGAAATAGGTACTGATTGTTCCTTAAATGCTTTTTTTTCTACAATCCAAAAGAAATACAATAAATGCAAAACCCATTTTGCAACAACATTAAAGTGGTAATAAAGTCCAAACAAGGCAGAAGGCCTGGCTCTCATCTAGAAGAGATCAGAAGAACTACAGCTATTTGTAGCAGATGAGATCCATCCCTGTCATTTTACAGTTATTGCAGCTAAAAATCAATTGTCCTTTCTTCCTGAGAGATTTTCTGGCAACCTCCTGCACTCACTATCAGCACTTCTCCCCAAGGCACCTCCCTGTGGATTGCACAGCCCTGCTCCCCCTTCCAAGGCAGGAATAAAACAGCCAGGACAGCCCAGTGTGCTACTTATTCCAAATGATGAACCAACATTGACTCAGGTTTGTAGTTTATCATTAGAGAAAGAAAAAAAAGAGTGTATTTTTGTATTTTTCTGTGTATAACTCACATCTCAAATAATCTCTGTAAAAAATCAGAAAGCTGAGAACACACCTGGAGGTTAAGGGAACTACCAAGAGTGAAACAGCTCTGGGATAAATTCCCTTCACTAAATTTCAGTTGGGCTTTCTTGTCCTTGTTTATTTTGACAGGTTATCTGCAAGGTCACGGGCATAAAAAGAAAATAGTTCTGCTTTTCTCCCACTCCACTCAGAGGGATTCAGTTGCATATGAAGAACTATTCAAAATACTTGTCAAGACAATTTCTTCTGGACAGGAGATCACCATTACCTGACATTCAGAAATGCTTTGCTGGGGTTTCCAGACAAGGTTAAAGTGTACCAAGCACCAGTTGTATTGTTCCTCTATTTTACTACACACTAATTGGAATATGAAAGCTTTTAAGTAACAGCCGAGAGTGGTTAATGCTCCACCAGATTATTAACTCGTACAGACTACTAATCAAAGATGAAACAAGTGAAATTGCAAATTATATGTAACAGACCTGAGGGACAGAGCTGAGCGCAGTGCTCAGGAATGCTATTCAGCTCAACAGCAATACATTGTCTAAACAGATTTTAAAGAAAATCTTGGGCTTGGTGACTCATATAAGAGTCATTCATTAGTACTCTATAATTTCATCTTCAGCTACAATTACACAGTTTCAGCTGTTTCCCATGAGCAGAAACTTGCTCTCATATCTCTCAGGTGTCATTCTGGAAGTTTCCTTCCCTCTCAGTGGTTGTCATCCTGAAACATTTAGCACCGGTGCTTATCTTCTGGAAGGATGGGACTGTATTATTTTATTATTATTATCTAAATGTGATCTTCTGTACCATGTACACTACCAAAATGCTGATGGGGTTTATTCTATCCTTCACAGAGTCCCGTTGGGGGATTTCGGAGATTATTTCAATCATCAGCCTGTTCTCCAAGAGCATAAATAAGGCCATTTTTCAGGAGCTGGTTCTGTGTTTAGTTGGAAGAGCTAACCCTGCTTTAAACACTTCCCCAGAAGAAACATTCTCAACATCAGCACCCAGGTTTCAGCTGTGGCTCTGAGCAGCCTCCCACGGGTCCCTTCTCTCCTGCTGCTGTTTGTTCTCACCGGACCCAGCACGATTCTGTCTCCCCTGCTACGCCCAAGGCCAAACAAAGCCAGTTCCAATCTAGTTAGTGATTAAGAGCCCTCGGTTAATTGGCACGATGGGGACTTCAGACCCGGGCTGATTAGCTGCACCAATTCGCTGTGCGCAG
Source organism: Malurus cyaneus samueli (assembly GCA_009741485.1). Lineage (NCBI taxonomy): Eukaryota > Metazoa > Chordata > Aves > Passeriformes > Maluridae > Malurus > Malurus cyaneus. The sequence continues at coordinate 17,585,165 of CM019224.1, forward strand.
ACAAAAGGCCTCCAGAGAAGTTCAAACAAGGGCGTGGGTTTTCCTGTTTAATTTCAGCTGCTGAACTGAATTCTGCTCTCCTTCGTTCAATATTCTGTGATTTCCATAGAAGGGAAGGGGATGGGAGACACCTCAGTGGTGACAAGGAAGGGAGTGCATTAATCCCCTCCTCGTGGAATAGCTAAGGCAGCCTTAAGCTCAAAAGGTGCTTCTTTGTGTCTGAGTGCTCAAAGGGCAGATGTTAAACCTTCCCAGGAGGAAGACAGGCAATAGGAAACTGTCTTCTTTTTAAAGGATTAGCTGCTGAGTTGGATGATGATCCCATCCTTCCCCCATCTCCCTCCTGTTGGTGTTTGCACAGCGATGGGAGCTGGCGGTGAGGAGCAGAGGGATGAGTTACCTGTACTACTTCTTTGACCAGAGTCTTGTCAGTCCCAGTTTTGGCTCTCTGCAGGCCACTGACATCCTCTCCAATCCAGGTGATGAGGGCAAACTTGACTCTCTTGCTCATGGCATCGCCGGTGGTGAATCGGACGAAGCCGAACAATCGCACATCGTCTGCAGAGGCAAAAAAAAAGGGAAAAAGGGGTTAAAATAAGAAACATCCATGTCATTCTCTGGGGTGAGCCTACTGCTCTCCAAGAGTGAGGTTCTGCTTGTTACAATGCCAGAATTTGGGGGTCATGGGGCAGCACAGGGGCTCTCCTCATATGCCCTGTGTTTAAAAGGCGCGCTCTGCCCGTGTTAACTCTGCCTCTTCTGGTTCCTGAAACTGGCTGGGCTAAACACCCCAAATCACAGTGGGAACAGTTAAAATACAGTCAGCAGGCAGGTCAAGAGCACAGAGCTAACCCCAGTTATACACTCAGCCAAATGATTCATTGGCAAGTCTGGTGAAAAAGGGAAGAAAGTGATTTCCTGGTGTCTCTTCCTTACAGGATAGCAGGATTAGGGTCAGATTTTATAATGTTACCAGAAACAGGCCATTGAGCAAATCTGATCCTTCCCCCTCCTTCCACTCAGGAACATTTCTGCCTCGTTTGTAGCATGAGTTTACAAGGAGGAGGGGAGAAGAAGGAGCAAAAGAAAAATCTGCCATTGCTTGTCCAGGTGTGTTTTCCTACTCCTTCCAAAGCCCTGGAGAGAAAAGTCCCAGATTTCAGAACTGTGCTGATCTTTGTTCCACAGCTGCTGTGGAATTTGGCCTGGCCATTTGTGTCACAACCTTGCAGGCTCTCATCTCAAGGAGTTCCTTCCTCCATCTCCTGGTCACTCCTGGAAGCCTTCCTGACCAGGGGCAGATGGAAACTCATGCAATTGTGGAATATTCCTGATCTTCATCTTCTTCATCTCTCAGAGGTCACTCGAGGCCTTTTAGAGATGACTCAAAGCCAAAGAACAAACCTGCAACTTGAGGAGGCTCCTGGTAATCCTGGCTGTGCCTGTTGTGACCAGTTCAGCGTGCCTTGGAGGGGTTGGCTGGGTTGACTGATTGCCAGGTGAAAATGCAAGCTCCAGGTGAAGGAACGGCTGCCAACACACCCAGCACTCTCCCCAGCACCCAGGACAGCCCCAGCAGCTCTAAAATTGCTCATCTCCAGAAAAGAAGCTGCTAAAATAATGTATTTTAAAAAAAAAAAAAAAAAAAAAAAAAAAAAGGGATATCCTCTGCTGATGTATCTCAGAGCTTCTTTAACACTTTGATTTGCCAAAGTGTGACTAAAGGCAAATTCTCCTTGATAAAAGAGGAGATTATTTTAAGTCTGGAAATAATCCACCTCTGCTCTCCCTATTTTGTTCTCTTTTCTTTTTTATTTTTTTGTCTTTGACAGAGCAATACTGGGTAAACTGGAAAATGGATGCAAGGGTATGTGTGTGTAAGCCAGCACAGTGCTTAAAACAAACTCCTCTGAAGATTCCAAAATAGAAACAAAGAGAAAGGTCTTAACTCAGAGGAAACATCCAGATGGATCTTTGGAAGGAGAGAAAGAATCATCAAACAAAACTTCTCTCTCAGTCACTCTGCTCCTGGGAAACGCAAGAAACTCACGTGGAGACTCGAGTTTCTGACAGTAAATCCTCTTCCCAAGATTGATTAGAGCCATAAATGAAGCGACAGCCAGGAAATACCCAAGGTGAAGCGAGAGACAGTAAATCCCCTAAGGTTACAATTAACAGATCCTGGAGCCAGCCTGGGGGTTTTCATCCCTGCCCCTTCTTCCCCAGGCTGGTACAGAGCCTGAACACTGCAGTGTGCCCTTTATGATAATGGGAATGGGAAAACAGAATGAATGGGGAGAAACAGTGCTTTTCATAGCTGCACAGAAAGGAAATTCCAGGGATTCCTGTCCCTGGAAGTGTCTAAGGCCAGGTTGGAGCAACCTGGGATGGTGGGGGAGTGGAACCAGATGATCTTTGAAACCCCTTCCAGCACAAACCATTCTGGGATTGATTCTGTGAATTTATCTGTCATTTATCTTCCATTTGACATGAACCCACAGCTCACTGGCACCAGCAGGGTTTGCTTCCCAGCAAAAGTTTCAATTCTTGCCCATCTCACTGAAAGCAGCTCCGTGACACTGAAGAGAGCCAGATCCAGCAATTCCAGCTTTCATCCATGAGATCAGTGAGTATGAGCAACTCTTACCTCACCACAATCATCCCCAGGAGGTTTCATGGGCACCTGAGGGTGGATTTGGGGCTCTGAGTCACCTCTTGAGCAGATTTTCATGGGGCTGCTTCATTTGTGGGGGCTTGAAGGGTCACACAGCAGCTGGGTCCCTTCTCCTGCTGTCTCCCCATGGAATTTATGCTCCCATGGAGGCAGAACAGGCTCTTCATCTGCCAAATCCTCAGCCCGGTGTATTTAGCAGCAACGTGATGCTTTAAGTCGCTGTGTGAATCGCGGCAGCGTTTCAGCAGCCGCACACAAAGCCGGGAGGGAATGTGAATGGAAACCCTGAACAATTAACACATCTCTGTTCCTAAAAGGGCATCGGGGACCCACCGGGAGGTTTTCAGCACCGGGTGTAAGCCTCGCCAACTGCAGGTCAAAATCCCCGAGAATCAGAAGTGGCTGAGTTTCACAATGAGTCTGAGGCGTGTTCCGAGTGATAAGGGGATCAAACGCGAGTTCTTGCACGGTGCCAGATTTCCTCTTTCACAGTTAATCGGTTCTGCCCTGCCGGATCCACTCCCTAAGCAAAGCATCAGTGCCATGGGTGCCAATTCCCCAAGAAATCCCAAGGCATTAACATCCACCACCCCCTTCTCGCACAAAACCTCTCCCGGTGGGTTTTGGAATTCGCTGGGAGCGAGGGGAGCAGAAAAAAATCGGAGAGAGACAGCGTGGATTTGCCCTGAAAGAGGAAATCCTGCCTAGTGCTGTGCAACCCCTTCCCCATCACTGAGCCATGAATTCAGGGCAGAGAGAAGAAAATTACTGATCTGGGGAGAATGGAAATATCTGAGATCTCATAAGATGCAAACAGCAGAAATTAACAGTGTTCATTCAATTAATACCACTTTCACAATGGCTGGACAAACAATGAGGAGCACAGCGAGGCGTATTTCTCTCCAAATTCTACTTCTTAGTAAAGCAGGATTTTCCAGATATTCTGATTAAGCTGCCCTTAGTTGTCAGCAAAGCTGGAAGCCAAGCTACACAGATTTCCTTCGTGGTCCTTTTTTCCACACGCACTCAGGCACAGAAAAATTCCCCATTAGGTGAAAATGCAGTGATTCATCAGTAAGAGATAAATAACTGCAGGAGAGAAACACAGATCACACCTTCACTGTGCTCAGGGTTCCCGATGGCCACGCCAGGGCTGTGCCAGCATGAAAACACTGAATCAAGGTCACAGGCAGCCAGGCAGGTGATGCACTGACCTGCTTTTGTGCTCTGCCCATCAATGAGTTCCACCAGGATTTCGTTTGTTTGCTTCAACTGGATTAATTTTGGATTAATTTGTTGATTTTCCACCTCTTCAGGCAGCCCCATGGTCACATGGCTATGAGTGCAGACAGGAATATTCTCCAGCTCTTCCTACACTGTTTTTTCCTCTCAAAGCCCCCACTAAACCTGCAGATGTCATGCAGTGCTGCTTCACTCCACCCTGATGTGGTCATTGGGTCATCTCCGACCCCAGGGCCACCACCACAGTGGCCCCAAACCTTCTCCAAGTGATTTGGGGTGGCTGATGTGAGTGCAGGGACACAGCACACAAAGAAATGACCCCACGGTGGCTTCTCTGGCTTTCTGTGGTGCAGTGAAGCCACCAGGGCATTGCTGCTACCCCAGTGACAGTCACGGTTTCTCTGCTGACCTGGGTGTGTACAGAGGCACGGAGGGAGCAAACAGGGAGCCAGCTCTTCCCTGGAGGAAGGAATGGTTGGCCAGAAGGGCCAGGCAGGCCCCAAAACAAAGGGCAGGTCCCTTCTGTCCCATGGGATGGCAAAGGTAGAGCCACAGCCACGACATTGTCATCAAACACCACAAAACCAAGGAGTCACCATCACCAGGCTAGTGAGCTCCTCCCCGAAAAATCCATGAGAATATTCCCTAAATTCCACAGCCAGGGCCAGGCCAAGCACAGCTGCAGAGGGCAGAGATCACCATGACCCTGCCATGGGCACGTTCACACCACAGGGAGGGCACAGGGCCACGGTGACAAATTCCATAAGCCACCCGTGGCCCAGGTCTGCCTTTAAATAGCCAGGAAGGGAAAGCAGGAGAGATGAACTGCAAGGAGGAAAAACAAAAGCAGTAGGAGATTGATTTACAAGGCCCATTTTAGCAACTTAAGATGCAGCCAAATGCAGATAAGCACCTATCTCATTATATGTCCTCGTGTGTTTTTACAAATCTTTCCTACAACGTGAGGTGCCAACGTAACCTTGGTGATCTCTCAGCTCCAAGCTCCTACATTTTCATGTGCAGCCCAGGCTTTCTGGGACAATTGATCTAAACCCCTCAAAAAACTTGTGTTTTTATCAGGAGCTGATTTTATTTTTATTTTCTAATATTTTCTGTCAACTCCAAATGATTTTATAGGGCATTCATTTCAGCCCAGAGATTTTCAGCTCTTCCTGCTGCTGAATGCCCAGTGTGGTTTTGGTCTGATCTTTTCAGACACATGAATAACTATCCCATTTCATGCTGTCATTGCAATTATTTATCTGGACTGGGGCTTTCCAAATAAAAGGCTCATTATTTCTTTTGTCAGAGATGCATTGAAAACAGCTGTTCACATATGGCATGGGGAGGGAAATCCAGCCTTCTGACCACTCCATTGCTTAATGGCAGAATGCACACTAAAAAAAAATTAAATTAAACCACAGACAGAGCCAATGTGATGCTCTGCTGCTTCACAATACACTGAGGCAACATCCAGGGCACTCAGGTATTACTGACACACACAAAAGTTTCACAGGATTTATTTTGGCTGTAATTCATTCTACTCTTCTCAACTACAGCATCACCAGCCTGGTTTTAAGACTTTGAAATTACAAATAATAATAAAAAAAAAATCAAAACCCTAAGAGTTTTCATATCCTTCTGTACAATAACCTTCAACTCTTATCTGTTTGTGGCTTCAAATGCCAGCTCAGCTGGTTTTTTTTCAAAGTGTACTGGTGGCACGGAGTACTAACCACCAAATTAATGCTTCCTCTGGAGCCAGGCCATCTGCAGAGGCAGGAGCTCTAAGTGGGCAGTAAAATGGATCAGAAGCCTTGAATTAAGTCCTTGTTTAATGCAGAGGTAATCTGTGCTGTTAAGCCCAAGCAAAACAGTCCCCAGCCAGAAGACACAGGGGGTGTCTACACGGGATGTTTAATGACCCTGACACAGTAATGTCCTCAGCTCTGCTCTGCAGGCTCTGTGGGTCACACAAGGGCCAGCACGGGCAGTGCTTTGCTCATCAGGCACGACTGCAAGAGGAAGAGCCAGCAGCAGCCACCTCTGAATCACCTGAGGATGTGCCAGTGGCTCAAACCAACCCCCTTGGCTGGAGGAGAGGTGTTCACATGGGGAACAGGACACAGGAGATGAATGCCTGGCTCTAAAACAGACTCTGCTGCTTCCCAGCCAGTGTTTGAGCTGCCTTGTGACAAACAGACCTTGACAGTGACAGCACGAGAGCGACTGACACACACAAACCCGGGGTTCAGGCTGTGTTTGCAGCATCACCCCGGGACCCTGACCCAAAGGACACTGGAGAAGCTCTGCTTTCCATGTTCCCTTCCTTTAGGGACATGTTCCTGCTGTCCCCAGACAGGGGGAAGGGAAGATGTGATAGTTGGATGATGCTGTTTGTAAAACTTCTCTGCTCCTACACAAAGCTCAGTGAAGAGCTCAGGAAGGAAAGACCTCCATGCAGGATCTGTGAGATGCAGGGCTGATGTGGGATGTGTATCTGAGAGCAGAGAGCACAGGATTGAACCCACAGCAGGGCCAGCAGCAGCTCTGGCTCAAGCCCTCTGTGCCCCAGCCCAGCCCCTCTGTCCCGTGAGCTCCAGCAGCAGCCCCAGAGCGGGGCTGGAGGTGTGCAGAGCTGGTTCCCAGCACAGCCTCCCTCTGCTGCTACTTCCTCTAAAAGAACCTATTTCAGTTTCTCACTTTACCCTTTATCTTCATCCACGCTGGCTCCCTGAGGAGGTTTCAGAGTCAGAATGGGCTGGACATGGAAAGGGTATGGATGGAGGGGAAAAGCAAAAATACAGCCCTGCTACCACAGCCCCATCCAGCCCCCTGATCTTTGTTCTGCACAAGGCAGGACATCCACACAGGCAAATATCTTCCAAACTGGTACAGAAGCCCTTCCCTGCCTCAGAGCCACAGGAATCAGCAGAATGACCCCGCCCGTGCTGGCACCCAACGCCCAGGAGGGGAGCAATGTGCAAGAAAGGTGCTTTTATCAAGAACTGTTGTCAAAGAAGAGGGGACAGGGATGTTTGCAGCTCAGACAGTGCTGAAACAGCTGGTGCAGCAAGTGGAGCAGAGCGAGCTCTTTGCACTCTGAGGTTTTCAATCCCAGCTCCCCTCTCACCTTCAACCACCCAATGATGCTCAGCTTCTACCACAGGCAGCTGCAGCACTTTGTGCTTTTCTCACACAACAGGCATTCAAAACAAGGAAGCCTATTCTGATACCAGGGTTTTTATAATTTTATTTATGTTTTCTGAAGCTGTTTGCATTGGTAGCAGCTCTACTCCCCTCCAGCAAAATGTGAAGGAGATGGAAGAGACCATGGGAAAAAGATGTAGCAACAGGAAGGAATAATATGTAGCTTTCCCCATCCCTTGCTACTCTTCTTTACTGACTTTGTCTCAGCAGAAATACTCCAACCAACTCTACTTTCTTCCAGATGGGAAGGAAAGCTCCAACTTCACTGCTGGCACAAGGTTTGATTCCTGACTATGTCTAGCAGGCCAGGTGAAGGTTTGCTGCACAGATAGAGCTCCAAAACTCGCATCTCTTCCTTCCCCAAGTGCTGCACCGTAATTTGTGGGTGAATGAAGATCCTTCCCAGCTCTCAGCCAAGGACCAGGCACCTCAATTTGCCTTTTTTTCAAGCCTCCTACAGCTGTGCTCCAGAGGTGGATTTGAGGACAACTCCTGGCCATGGGCTGCAGGGAAAGGGAAAGAAGGAGCAGGGAAAGGGAGCAATGGAGCAGCTCTAAGGGATTTAGCTCCCCATCAAAGGCTATCCCACAAATGCCTTGTATTTAAATCTTCCCTTACCAAGTTTATTTCTAAAATACACAAAATTTCCTTTTATTTCCTCTAAAAATGCTAGGGGTTTTGCCCATGGCAGCGATGGCAAGCACACAACTGTGGCCACACTCCAGAGCTCAGTGTGTGCCTCCATCAGTTCTTCTGCTCATCCTACCCAGCCCAACCAATGCCTGTGGTCAGCCAAAGCCCCTCTGCCTGCTCAGTCATTGCATAAAACGATTCCCTTTGCTGCAGAATGGAGAGGAAGTTCTTAAGGGGATGGCATCCAGGAAAAAAAAAAAAACATTAAAGACAGCTCAGACAAAAAAAAATACATGAACTCTAAAGACGAGGAGAGAAAATAAGTGGGGAGGGCTCTCCTGCAAGCCTCAGGTGCCTGGAGACACTGGAGATGCTCAGTTATGTTGGCCAGGGAGGAGACAGAGAATGCTCTCAGAAACTGAAGTCATTGACCTCCCAAGGGAACCATTAACCACTGCCAGGAGCTTCCAAAGTGCTGAGCTCTGGGATTCCCTGGGTTCCAGGTAATTGCTTTTTCCCTCCTGCTGCCCACTAAAAGGAGTTGAGTAGGAAGGAGCTGCTGCAGGGCAGTGTATCAGCTCTTCTGATACCAACTACAGCAAGACTTTTCTCAATTCTGAGAATTTTCCTTCAAGTTCTCAAGAACAGCTGGAAATGACCCTGCTGCCAACATCGTAGCAGGACAGCCTAAACCATCTTGGTTCCATGGTTCCTTTCCAAGAGTTAAAATACACTTTTCTCTTATATCTGTTAATTTATCAGACCGATCCCACCCTCAGTTAAGCCTCTGGAAGTTCTCCCCTTCCACTCATTAGAGCACAGCCCTGGGACTCTCAGCCCCACGGTCAGACACTGATATTTTCACAGCCATTGGGCTGAGATGTCCCCAGGAACTGCCCCACCTTGAGAGGGCAGAGACGGCTCAACTCCCCAATTCCTCATTCTAAAAATGCAGGTCAACCATAGCACTTGATAGTACAGTTGAGGCTGAGCGAGGAGGGCTTTTTTTTTAATCCAGTATTAGTCAAAAATTCTCCACATCTCACTTGGTGATATTATTAACCAGCAGCCAAGATAGGAGGAAAACCGAGACAAAAATCAAAACCCGCTCGTGTGAAACTCATTAAAAGTCATTCCCCAAATCATTTTCGTTTCCCCCAGGCTTTGTTCCTCCCCTGAACGTTCCACGACCGGCGGCCCCACAATCGAGTGCCACGTTTGAACCTGGAGCCGCAACAGTTGCGGTTGTGCAACGCCACATCCGCGATTGTTTGCAGGGCTGTATTGTTCCAGCCGAGCTTTGCAACCAGCAGGTTTCGTGCTCTTAAAAAAAATCTTTAAAAATCCCAGCAAGCCTTCCCAGCTGCAGTTACTTTAGTGCTACGATTTTCAGAAGAATTTTATAAGTATTTCATTTCCAATGATCTGTATGACAAAAATTGGATCGGTTTTGCCCTGAAATGAGGCGACCGTTGCTTATCAAGCGTTTGATCTGGGTTATAACCGAAAAACGGTGAAAGATTGTGCAAAGAGCGGGGAAAGAACCCAAAGGACCGTGAGTTTAAGGGTGAGACAAAGGACCCGCCGGACTATGGACTTGAGGAGTTGCACTCTGTGGGGCTGGAAACGCGATCCCGCAGGACAGGGCGGGCACGGGGAAGCAGCAGCACTAATCCCAGTCCCCCCAAGTTCCCTCCCATCCTTTCCCCCCTTGCACCGGGAAGGGCGGAAAGGGGCCAAAGCACGGAACGGAGCTTACCTGTGCACTTCCTTTTGAAGGTTTCATAGTCTACCCCTTGGTCTCCAGGGACGATTGTAGAGCCATTGTACTTGAACGTCACCCTTCGGGGAGGGAAAGGACAAGGGGAATAACATAGTCAAGAGTCACCTTTCGGGATGGGGGAAAGGGAAGGGGAATAACACGTTTAGAAGTCACCCTTTGGAATGGGGGAAGGGAAGGCGAAGAATACATTTAATAGTCACAATCTTTAGGAAGAGAAAGGAGGAGATGGGGAGGAATAGACCGTAAAAAAAAACCCCATCCTTCAGGAAGAGGGGAAGAGGACAAGGGAGCAAGGTCTGTAAGAGTCCCCCTTGGCCAGCGGGAAGAGAGGACGGGGAGAGAGAGAGAGATGAACGGGAATATAATTTTCTGGAAAAGTCCCAGTAAAAAACAAGTGTAAAAAGGACACTGGGTGAAAATCCACACTTGGGGGTATCTGTAAGGCCCTTGCCAAAGGCTCTAGATGATAATATAATCACACGTTAATAGTTCTGGATTTATATTGATTTTCTTTTGGAACACTTTCATTTTTCAGGAGCCTTTATGATGACCATTATCTGCTCATAAACATATTTTTTGTAGTCTGCATTTATCATCACAGGCACTTGCTGCTGTCTGTACCTGTAACACTGCTACTTGTCCTTGTCCTTGTCCCTTCAATCCTTGATCCTCAGCTCCTGATGTTTCCTAGGGCAGAGGGGGGTGACTCCAATGTCATTCCTCTTAGGAAAGAACCTCATCCTTGTGCAGGTCTCTGTGACCCACAGCTGGAGCGTTTGAATTCTGTTCATTAGGAACTTCATGCCTCACACTTTTCAGTGCCAGACCCAAACAGCAGAAATGCCTGTCTTCCTTGTGGGACCAAACCTCTTCTCTTTGTTTCTCTTCCTTGTCTTTCACATTTTTTCATGGATTTTTTTTTTTTTTTTTTTTTTTTTTATTTTTTTAGCAGAAGGGCAAAGAAAAGAGAACAGAGAGTAAGCAGACAAAGATGAGAGAAAAGAGAAGACAACAAAAGAGAGAGTCGAGGCAATAGAGACGAAGGCCATAGAACGAGAGTACAGGCAAAGAGGACAGACGGAGAATACGAAGGAACAGAATGAAGGACAGAGAACCAGATAAAAATAGATTGAAAAGATAGAAAAAGAAATGCAAGAATAGAAACGAGTAGAGACGAATCAGGCAGCAAAATAGTAGAAGAGATAGCAACAAAACCAAACCCACAAGTCAGGAAAAGGAAAATAATTATAAAACGAGACATAAAGGAACATAGAAGAGAGAGGGAAAAAAAAAAAAAAAAAAAAAAAAAAAAAAAAAAAAAAAAAAAAAAAAAAAAAAAAAAAAAAAAAAAAAAAAAAAAAAAAAAAAAAAAAAAAAAAAAAAAAAAAAGAAAAAAGAGAAGAAAAAGAGGAAATAAAAGGCCAATAGAAGAAGAAGACCAACAAATCGTCAGCTTGGAAATAGTAAAAACAACGCAAAAGAAACGGTAAGTAAAAAAAAAAGACGGCTAGCTAAATTAAAGAGAACAAAGATCAGAGGACAGATTGAGAGAACAAGACAGAAAGGACTAAATCAGGCAGGGATAAACAGCATAAAAAAAGTGTCTGTTTCAGAAAGAAGCAGAGCCGAGAAAAGCAATAAAAAAAAAAAGGGTGAAGCGTACAAAAAAAAAGAAAAGAAAAAGGACACCATACGAGACTGATGATAGGGAAGGACCAGTAGGATGGAGCAACAAAAAAGAAAGTAGGCAGAGGGGAACGGAGAGAGAACAAAAAAAAAGGCAAGAGGAAACGGAAGGAGAGCAGAGGACAGAAGAGAGGACACGAGGAAGAAGGAACAGGCAGACAAAGAAAAAAGAAAGTAAGAAATAACAGCATCATAAAAAAAAATTAATAAAACCAAAAAGCAGAACAATCAAAAATACAAAACAGATAGACAGAAAAGGAGAGTAGAAGCCAAAGACAGAGATTAAACAGCGATAAAAGAATAAGAGAATAGGACCAGCAACTCAAGAAGAAGAGAGAAAGAGCAGGAAGGACAGTATCAGAAATGGAGAGAAATGCAGAAACACCAGGAAATAACAGAAGAAGAGAGAGTGATAAATATAAAGAAGATAGAAAGAAAACTAACAAGAAATAGATATAATATAACAGTGTTCCTTCAATTAATACCACTTTCACAATGGCTGGACAAACAATGAGGAGCACAGCGAGGCGTATTTCTCTCCAAATTCTACTTCTTCTTAAAGCAGGATTTTCCAGATATTCTGATTAAGCTGCCCTTAGTTGTCAGCAAAGCTGGAAGCCAAGCTACACAGATTTCCTTCGTGGTCCTTTTTTCCACACGCACTCAGGCACAGAAAAATTCCCCATTAGGTGAAAATGCAGTGATTCATCAATAAGAGATAAATAACTGCAGGAGAGAAACACAGATCACACCTTCACTGTGCTCAGGGTTCCCGATGGCCACGCCAGGGCTGTGCCAGCATGAAAACACTGAATCAAGGTCACAGGCAGGTGATGCACTGACCTGCTTTTGTGCTCTGCCCATCAATGAGTTCCACCAGGATTTCGTTTGTTTGCTTCAACTGGATTAATTTTGGATTAATTTGTTGATTTTCCACCTCTTCAGGCAGCCCCATGGTCACATGGCTATGAGTGCAGACAGGAATATTCTCCAGCTCTTCCTACACTGTTTTTTCCTCTCAAAGTCTGCACTAAACCTGCAGATGTCATGCAGTGCTGCTTCACTCCACCCTGATGTGGTCATTGGGTCATCTCCGACCCCAGGGCCACCACCACAGTGGCCCCAAACCTTCTCCAAGTGATTTGGGGTGGCTGATGTGAGTGCAGGGACACAGCACACAAAGAAATGACCCCACGGTGGCTTCTCTGGCTTTCTGTGGTGCAGTGAAGCCACCAGGGCATTGCTGCTACCCCAGTGACAGTCACGGTTTCTCTGCTGACCTGGGTGTGTACAGAGGCACGGAGGGAGCAAACAGGGAGCCAGCTCTTCCCTGGAGGAAGGAATGGTTGGCCAGAAGGGCCAGGCAGGCCCCAAAACAAAGGGCAGGTCCCTTCTGTCCCATGGGATGGCAAAGGTAGAGCCACAGCCACGACATTGTCATCAAACACCACAAAACCAAGGAGTCACCATCACCAGGCTAGTGAGCTCCTCCCCGAAAAATCCATGAGAATATTCCCTAAATTCCACAGCCAGGGCCAGGCCAAGCACAGCTGCAGAGGGCAGAGATCACCATGACCCTGCCATGGGCACGTTCACACCACAGGGAGGGCACAGGGCCACGGTGACAAATTCCATAAGCCACCCGTGGCCCAGGTCTGCCTTTAAATAGCCAGGAAGGGAAAGCAGGAGAGATGAACTGCGAGGAGGAAAAACAAAAGCAGTAGGAGATTGATTTACAAGGCCCATTTTAGCAACTTAAGATGCAGCCAAATGCAGATAAGCACCTATCTCATTATATGTCCTCGTGTGTTTTTACAAATCTTTCCTACAACCTGAGGTGCCAACGTAACCTTGGTGATCTCTCAGCTCCAAGCTCCTACATTTTCATGTGCAGCCCAGGCTTTCTGGGACAATTAATCTAAACCCCCCAAAAAACTTGTGTTTTTATCAGGAGCTGATTTTATTTTTATTTTCTAATATTTTCTGTCAACTCCAAATGATTTTATAGGGCATTCATTTCAGGCCAGAGATTTTCAGCTCTTCCTGCTGCTGAATGCCCAGTGTGGTTTTGGTCTGATCTTTTCAGACACATGAATAACTATCCCATTTCATGCTGTCATTGCAATTATTTATCTGGACTGGGGCTTTCCAAATAAAAGGCTCATTATTTCTTTTGTCAGAGATGCATTGAAACAGCTGTTCACATATGGCAGGGAGGGAATCCAGCTTCTGACCATCTTGCTTATGGCGATGCACACTAAAAAAATGAAATTAAACCACAGACAGAGCCAATGTGATGCTCTGCTGCTTCACAATACACTGAGGCAACATCCAGGGCACTCAGGTATTACTGACACACACAAAAGTTTCACAGGATTTATTTTGGCTGTAATTCATTCTACTCTTCTCAACTACAGCATCACCAGCCTGGTTTTAAGACTTTGAAATTACAAATAATAATAAAAAAAAAATCAAACTAGAGTTTTCATTCTTCTGTACAATAACTTCAACTTTATCTGTTTGTGGTTCAAATGCCAGCTCAGCTGGTTTTTTTTTCAAAGTGTACTGGTGGCACGGAGTACTAACCACCAAATTAATGCTTCCTCTGGAGCCAGGCCATCTGCAGAGGCAGGAGCTCTAAGTGGGCAGTAAAATGGATCAGAAGCCTTGAATTAAGTCCTTGTTTAATGCAGAGGTAATCTGTGCTGTTAAGCCCAAGCAAAACAGTCCCCAGCCAGAAGATACAGGGGGTGTCTACACGGGATGTTTAATGACCCTGACACAGTAATGTCCTCAGCTCTGCTCTGCAGGCTCTGTGGGTCACACAAGGGCCAGCACGGGCAGTGCTTTGCTCATCAGGCACGACTGCAAGAGGAAGAGCCAGCAGCAGCCACCTCTGAATCACCTGAGGATGTGCCAGTGGCTCAAACCAACCCCCTTGGCTGGAGGAGAGGTGTTCATATGGGGAACAGGACACAGGAGATGAATGCCTGGCTCTAAAACAGACTCTGCTGCTTCCCAGCCAGTGTTTGAGCTGCCTTGTGACAAACAGACCTTGACAGTGACAGCACGAGAGCGACTGACACACACAAACCCGGGGTTCAGGCTGTGTTTGCAGCATCACCCCGGGACCCTGACCCAAAGGACACTGGAGAAGCTCTGCTTTCCATGTTCCCTTCCTTAGGGACATGTTCCTGCTGTCCCCAGACAGGGGGAAGGGAAGATGTTATAGTTGGATTATGCTGTTTGTAAAACTTCTCTGCTCCTACACAAAGCTCAGTGAAGAGCTCAGGAAGGAAAGACCTCCATGCAGGATCTGTGAGATGCAGGGCTGATGTGGGATGTGTATCTGAGAGCAGAGAGCACAGGATTGAACCCACAGCAGGGCCAGCAGCAGCTCTGGCTCAAGCCCTCTGTGCCCCAGCCCAGCCCCTCTGTCCTGTGAGCTCCAGCAGCAGCCCAGAGCAGGGCTGGAGGTGTGCAGAGCTGGTTCCAGCACAGCCTCCCTCTGCTGCTACTTCCTCTAAAAGAACCTATTTCAGTTTCTCACTTTACCCTTTATCTTCATCCACGCTGGCTCACTGAGGAGGTTTCAGAGTCAGAATGGGCTGGACATGGAAAGGGTTATGGATGGAGGGGAAAAGCAAAAATACAGCCCTGCTATCCACAGCCCCATCCAGCCCCCTGATCTTTGTTACTGCACAAGGCAGGACATCCACACAGGCAAATATCTTCCAAACTGGTACAGAAGCCCTTCCCTGCCTCAGAGCCACAGGAATCAGCAGAATGACCCCGCCCGTGCTGGCACCCAACGCCCAGGAGGGGAGCAATGTGCAAGAAAGGTGCTTTTATCAAGAACTGTTGTCAAAGAAGAGGGGACAGGGATGTTTGCAGCTCAGACAGTGCTGAAACAGCTGGTGCAGCAAGTGGAGCAGAGCGAGCTCTTTGCACTCTGAGGTTTTCAATCCCAGCTCCCCTCTCACCTTCAACCACCCAATGATGCTCAGCTTCTACCACAGGCAGCTGCAGCACTTTGTGCTTTTCTCACACAACAGGCATTCAAAACAAGGAAGCCTATTCTGATACCAGGGTTTTTATAATTTTTATTTATGTTTTCTGAAGCTGTTTGCATTGGTAGCAGCTCTACTCCCCTCCAGCAAAATGTGAAGGAGATGGAAGAGACCATGGGAAAAAGATGTAGCAACAGGAAGGATAATATGTAGCTTTCCCCATCCCTTGCTACTCTTCTTTACTGACTTTGTCTCAGCAGAAATACTCCAACCAACTCTACTTTCTTCCAGATGGGAAGGAAAGCTCCAACTTCACTGCTGGCACAAGGTTTGATTCCTGACTATGTCTAGCAGGCCAGGTGAAGGTTTGCTGCACAGATAGAGCTCCAAAACTCGCATCTCTTCCTTCCCCAAGTGCTGCACCGTAATTTGTGGGTGAATGAAGATCCTTCCCAGCTCTCAGCCAAGGACCAGGCACCTCAATTTGCCTTTTTTTCAAGCCTCCTACAGCTGTGCTCCAGAGGTGGATTTGAGGACAACTCCTGGCATGGCTGCAGGGAAGGGAAGAAGGAACAGGGAAGGGACAATGGAGCAGTCTAAGGGATTTAGCTCCCCATCAAGGATCACAAAATGCCTTGTATTTAAATCTTCCTTCCAAGTTTATTTCTAAAATACACAATTTCCTTTTATTTCCTCTAAAAATGCTAGGGGTTTTGCCCATGGCAGCGATGGCAAGCACACAACTGTGGCCACACTCCAGAGCTCAGTGTGTGCCTCCATCAGTTCTTCTGCTCATCCTACCCAGCCCAACCAATGCCTGTGGTCAGCCAAAGCCCCTCTGCCTGCTCAGTCATTGCATAAAACGATTCCTTTGCTGCAGAATGGAGAGGAAGTTCTAAGGGGATGGCACCAGGAAAAAAAAAAAACCATTAAAGATCAGCTCAGACAAAAAAAAATACATGAACTCTAAAGACGAGGAGAGAAAATAAGTGGGGAGGGCTCTCCTGCAAGCCTCAGGTGCCTGGAGACACTGGAGATGCTCAGTTATGTTGGCCAGGGAGGAGACAGAGAATGCTCTCAGAAACTGAAGTCATTGACCTCCCAAGGGAACCATTAACCACTGCCAGGAGCTTCCAAAGTGCTGAGCTCTGGGATTCCCTGGGTTCCAGGTAATTGCTTTTTCCCTCCTGCTGCCCACTAAAAGGAGTTGAGTAGGAAGGAGCTGCTGCAGGGCAGTGTATCAGCTCTTCTGATACCAACTACAGCAAGACTTTTCTCAATTCTGAGAATTTTCCTTCAAGTTCTCAAGAACAGCTGGAAATGACCCTGCTGCCAACATCGTAGCAGGACAGCCTAAACCATCTTGGTTCCATGGTTCCTTTCCAAGAGTTAAAATACACTTTTCTCTTATATCTGTTAATTTATCAGACCGATCCCACCCTCAGTTAAGCCTCTGGAAGTTCTCCCCTTCCACTCATTAGAGCACAGCCCTGGGACTCTCAGCCCCACGGTCAGACACTGATATTTTCACAGCCATTGGGCTGAGATGTCCCCAGGAACTGCCCCACCTTGAGAGGGCAGAGACGGCTCAACTCCCCAATTCCTCATTCTAAAAATGCAGGTCAACCATAGCACTTGATAGTACAGTTGAGGCTGAGCGAGGAGGGCTTTTTTTTTAATCCAGTATTAGTCAAAAATTCTCCACATCTCACTTGGTGATATTATTAACCAGCAGCCAAGATAGGAGGAAAACCGAGACAAAAATCAAAACCCGCTCGTGTGAAACTCATTAAAAGTCATTCCCCAAATCATTTTCGTTTCCCCCAGGCTTTGTTCCTCCCCTGAACGTTCCACGACCGGCGGCCCCACAATCGAGTGCCACGTTTGAACCTGGAGCCGCAACAGTTGCGGTTGTGCAACGCCACATCCGCGTTGTTTGCAGGGTTTTGTTCCAGCCGAGCTTTGCACAGCAGTTTCGTGCTCTTAAAAATCTTTAAAATCCAGCAAGCCTTCCCAGCTGCAGTTACTTTAGTGCTACGATTTTCAGAAGAATTTTATAAGTATTTCATTTCCAATGATCTGTATGACAAAAATTGGATCGGTTTTGCCCTGAAATGAGGCGACCGTTGCTTATCAAGCGTTTGATCTGGGTTATAACCGAAAAACGGTGAAAGATTGTGCAAAGAGCGGGGAAAGAACCCAAAGGACCGTGAGTTTAAGGGTGAGACAAAGGACCCGCCGGACTATGGACTTGAGGAGTTGCACTCTGTGGGGCTGGAAACGCGATCCCGCAGGACAGGGCGGGCACGGGGAAGCAGCAGCACTAATCCCAGTCCCCCCAAGTTCCCTCCCATCCTTTCCCCCCTTGCACCGGGAAGGGCGGAAAGGGGCCAAAGCACGGAACGGAGCTTACCTGTGCACTTCCTTTTGAAGGTTTCATAGTCTACCCCTTGGTCTCCAGGGACGATTGTAGAGCCATTGTACTTGAACGTCACCCTTCGGGGAGGGAAAGGACAAGGGGAATAACATAGTCAAGAGTCACCTTTCGGGATGGGGGAAAGGGAAGGGGAATAACACGTTTAGAAGTCACCCTTTGGAATGGGGGAAGGGAAGGCGAAGAATACATTTAATAGTCACAATCTTTAGGAAGAGAAAGGAGGAGATGGGGAGGAATAGACCGTAAAAAAAAACCCCATCCTTCAGGAAGAGGGGAAGAGGACAAGGGAGCAAGGTCTGTAAGAGTCCCCCTTGGCCAGCGGGAAGAGAGGACGGGGA
>CM019224.1:17603202-17646629 GCA_009741485.1 Malurus cyaneus samueli
TTTAACATGGAGGATATATTGTCTCAGTTTCATCAGGCTGTACTGGAGTGAGGAAATTAGCTGCTTTTCTGACTTTGGTGAGCTTGATTTGCTTTTCATTTGGCAATTCTGAGCCCTCTGGAACACAGGTCCTTCCATCCCTTCAGGAAGATGTCACTGGCCTGGCGAATACCTGTCAGTGTCACAGGAGTCTTGGAGAGGAAGCACAGGAGACTGAGGGCTCATGGACTCCTCAGAAAAACATTCCCGCAGGCGTGATGTGAAGTCTGGACTGACCTTCAGCTGTCTAGACTGTACCATGAAGCTCAGGAAGGAAGCTGAGCCTCACGATGGCTCTGCACAGCTATGGGCCCCAGAGCATTATCCTTATCCTGAACACACCCCTGTAAGTGCCTTGTTCCTGGGGCTCTTTGCCATCTCCCCTTCCTTTGCTTCTTTTCTGGAATCGCAGCGCACCGCTGCCCGTCCGGGGAGATGCCGGGGGCCACCTACCAGTTCACCTCGGTGGCATCGTCCCTGACGAGGTTGTACGCCTCCCTGCACGCCTCCTTGTCGATTTTGGTGGCCATGAGCGCGAAGGGCGGGGGCAGCGCGGCGGCGCGCGGAGCTGGGGGCCGCGGCGCCGCTGCTGCGCACCGCGCCTGAGCGAGCCGAGCCGAGCCGAGCCCGCGGCCGCGGCCGTCCCGCCCCGCCGCCGCCGCCGCAATGGGCTCTGCTGGGCCGGCCCTGCCCCTGCCCGGCCCCTCGGATCCGGGGTCGCGGTGATGCAATAGCCGGGGCGGGGGCGCGGGGGCCGCGGGCTCAGCCCGGCCGGCCCGGCGCGGCGGCGCCCGGCCGCGGGTGCTCTGGGCCGCCGCTCTTTTGGCAGCCCCGATGTTTGGCGCCCTGGGCAGGCAGGAGGAAGGAGGCAGAGGCGGCGGCCGGGTGGAGCAGCCGCGGCGGCGCGGCGGGGCCGGGGCCGGGCGGGGCACCGGGAGGTAGGCGCGGAGCAGGTGAGCGGGGCGAGGGGGGCGGGGGTGGCGAGGGGCGGGGAGGGGGCTCCTGGCCGGGCGGGCCGGGGATAGCGGGATCGCCGGGCAGAGCATCCCCAAGCGGACCATCCGGCCCATCCCTGCACCATCCCGGCCCCATCCCTGCGGGCAGCCCCGGCCTCGAACGCGGTTTTTGGGGTGACTTTGGGTGGTGACAGGCGCTGCTGGCTCAGGTGTGCCTGGTGTTGGGGCCCGGCTGTGTTTCTGTGTGTCTGTGTGTCAATATCCATGTCTATGTGTCTGTGTGTCCGTGTCTGTGTGTCTGTCAATATCCATGTCTATGTGTCTGTGTGCTCTGTGTGTCTGTGCCGTGTTTATGTTCTTGGGTTGTGTCTCTGTGTGTCCGTGTCTGTGTGTCTGTCAATATCCATGTCTATGTGTCTGTGTGTCTCTGTGTGGTCTGTGTGTCCGTGTTTGTGTCTCTGTGTGTCTCTGTGTGTCAGTTGTCTGGCGAGGCCTCCCGTTAGCAGCGATTCTCCCTGCCGGGCTCCCGCGCTGCCGACTCATTCCGCATTCTCTGCGAGTCACTGCGCTCCTGGGAGATGCGGGCTGTCAGGCAGAACAGAGGTTCTGTTCGCTTCAGTCCCACAGAAACAGGACAGGTCCCTGCTTTGCGGAACCCGGCTGGAAATAAACAGTACCAGGTGATGTCGTGCCCAAGGACAGGAGTTTTACAAACCAGGCATTTCAGTGGGTTTCTTCCTAACCCCTTAGGTGGATTGCAATTTAATAAAACTCATTTGATAAAAAGCATCACATTTTGTTTCTTTTGCAGTTTTCAGGGGGTGATCACTGTTTGTTTCACATCAGTGTTGTCCATGGCTGAGCAGTAGGAACCCCATTACCCCTCGGTTGTTGAGCGTGCTCAGACATCCCAAGGGACAAGATCTCCGGAGCAGTGACTGCCAGGGCCCCTTTAGTGCCACACAGCCCTGATCCTGCAGCTGCTTCCAGCCCATCCCAGGCCCTGCATGACGTGAGGCTCCAGGAGATCCGGGCCCAAACACGGCTATTGCTGCAGTGCATCTCTGATCCGATGAGGTCATAGGGAACAGGGAAATATTTCTGAAGTCAGTACAAGTGTAGGATTTAACAAATGGAGGGATAAGTATTGTGCTCAGTTTCATCAGGCTGTAACTGGAGTGAGGAAATTAGCTGCTTTTCTGACTTTGGTGAGCTCTGATTTGCTTTTCATTTGGCAATTCTGAGCCCTCTGGAACACAGGTCCTTCCATCCCTTCAGGAAGATGTCACTGGCCTGGCAGAAATACCTGTCAGTGTCACAGGAGTCCTTGGAGAGGAAGCACAGGAGAAACTGAGGGCTCATGGACCTCCTCAGAAAAACATCTCCAGCAGGCGTGATGTGAAGTCTGGACTGACCTTCAGCTGTCTAGACTGTACCATGAAGCTCAGGAAGGAAGCTGAGCCTCACGATGGCTCTGCACAGCTATGGGCCCCCCAGAGCATTATCCTTATCCTGAAACACACCCCTGTAAGTGCCTTGTTCCTGGGGCTCTTTGCCATCTCTCCCCCTTTTTGCTTCTTTTCTGATCTTTTTCTTTCCTGTGCCCAATCCTGCTTCTCCATCCCTGTCTTTTCTGTGCATGAGCAGAGAAATGAATGGAGAGGACAATGCTCTCTTTCAAGAAGAGGCTGCTCTGAATTTTCAGGGCACAGTTAGCATTGGGGCTGTCAATTTACAGATCACAGTCAGCACTGGGGCTGGCAGCAAAGTGGGATTTTTTAAGTCGAGGGTCCTTATTGGGGTCCTCATCGTCACAAGGGCTGCAGGAGAGACCAAAGCTGGCAAAAACCCTTCTCATCTCCAGACTCGATGATCAATAGATGATCAGGAGGAGAAGCCCATCCCCCCCATGGTTTCCTGGGATGTCCAGGGTTTCCTGGGTGCTGCTGTCCCAGCCCTGGTGCCGTCACCTGCAGTGGAGGGGGGCTGAGGCTGTGCCAGGGGGTGCTGCTGGCACCAGGCAGCCCTGGCACACTGCCCTGGTGTCACACACCGTGCACATCATCCTCTGCCAGCCACAGGGGCCCCGTCACCACCTGGGACACGTGTCAGGCTGGGCTGTCCTCGGGGAGAGCAGATGGAGCCTGGACACACACAGAGCCTTCTGCTGTCCCGGTGCTAAGCTCTGGAGGATGCCCACGAGTGCTGGGACAGCAAAGGGCTTTGTCCCTTGGAGGGTTGTGCAGGGCCCTGCACTGGAACTGGAGCTGGGGGTTCTGCACTTAGTGTGTTTGCTTCCCTGACCCCTAAAGCAGGGAGCCTTCAGAGTGCCCACCGAGGAGGTTTGGTTAATTTTAACCCTCCTGGGCTATAGTAAATGAGGAGAAGCCCCACAGCAGCACCTGCCGCTGGGGAGGTGCATTTTCCAGGTCAGGGAGTGTCACACCAGGTAAGCAAGAGCAGAGGGTGCAGGAGTTTCTGGCTTCACTTCCCGCACCCACTGCACAGTTCATCACCACTGTCCGAACAAAACACACCGCACTCCCTGCAGCCAATGCCCCTGGCACTACTGGTACCCGTGTCTGCCCTGCCCCAGGCCCTGCCAGCACCACCCCTGACCCGGCAGGAACAGTCCTGAGGGGTCCATCCGTGCATCCTCCGGCCTGGGGCAGGGAATGGCCCGGAGATCTCAGGATGTGCTGTCCGTGCACCCCCGGCCCGCAGCGCGTTCTGTCCGCGGGGGAATAGAATCGGATCCCATCCCATCCCATCCCATCCCATCCCATCCCATCCCATCCCATCCCATCCCATCCCATCCCATCCATCCAATCCATCCCACCCATCCCCTGATCCCATCCCTGATCCCATCCCTGATCCCATCCCCACCATCCTCCATCCCATCCCATCCCACCCATCCCTGATCCCATCCCCTGATCCCATCCCCTATCCATCCCCTGCTCCATCCCCTGATCCATCCCATCCTCCATCCCATCCCTTCCATCCTGATTCCTCATCCCCATCCCATCCCACCATCCCATCCCATCCCCTGATCCATCCCCTGATCCATCCCCTGCTCCCATCCCCCCATCCCATCCCCCATCCCATCCATCCCATCCCATCCCATCCCATCCCATCATCCCATCCCATCCCATCCCATCCCATCCCCATCCCATCCCAATCCCATCCCATCCCATCCCATATCCCATCCCATCCCATCCCATCCCATCCCATCCCATCCCATCCCATCCCATCCCATCCCCGGCCCTCTCCGGTGCCGCCCAGCTCGGGTCCCGCCCCGCCGGCATTTCCTGCCCCGGGCTCAGGCCGAGGGGCGGCCTGCAGCGCTGGGCCGCCTCCTCCTCCTCCAGGAATTTGTCCCCGCTTTGTTTTCCCCGCTTTTTTCTGCCCGGATCCTTTGCCACCCGCCGATGTAGCCGCCGGAGCGGGGCCGGGGCCGGTCGGTCAGCGCGGCCGGGGGGCTCCGGCCGGCCCCGGGAACCAGCGGTCAGTCCGGAGAGCCGCCGCTACCGGCGCTGGGCTGGGCGAACACCCAACTTGTTGACACAACCGACCTTTGAAAACACCGGGAAACAGCACCGAGGAGAGAAAAAAGAATATTTTTTAACACAGACATTTCCGAGGTGCAGATCAGCACGAGCCGATGTCGGAATTTCTCTCCCGGTTGGGCGCAAGATGCGTGTGAGCGGTCAGGAGGGGCTGGCGAGCTGCTGAACATCTTCCTGTGCCTTTGTTGCAGAAGTGCTGCGGATCGGGCGGTCATGGAGGGAACCCGGCAGAGCAGGATCTGCCGCCCGCACAAGATAAGTGAATCCTCAAAGGTTCGTACGGTTTGCGTTGCCTACCAAAAGAAAAACAAAAAATCCCGCTGCAGAAATAAGGAGGGTGGGGGTAGAGGGACTGTTTTGGGGGAATGTGAATATTTTGAGCTTTTAAAAAGAGGCACGGAAATGGTGGTTTACCTGCTCAAGTATTTTTGGTAGAAGTTGCTGCCTAGTGATTAAGGGGAAAAAAAAGCAAAAGCAGCAGCAAATGGGCATCTGCTCATCGTGACTCATAACTCAGAAACCCACATCATTGCAGCACAGCAGTTTCTCTGTACCAACAATTCAGTTATTAAATGTGATGTGTTTATGTTCTGTGCAGGTGTATCTCTTAAAATCAGAGCTAGTGACAGAAGCAAAGCTGAGATTACTCTTTAGATTCAGTCTTGGTTTTATACGAGATGGGAGTCTTGATCCTGCAAACCGTGCTTAGCCCAGGGAACTCACAGAATCTGAGTTGCTTTCTCAGGCTTGGGGTTAATTTTCTTTGTGTCAAATCTCTGTTTGCACAAATATATTGTTGTTATTTGTGAATTCACAGAAATCCATCTTAGGCAGCTCTTTATGCAGGTCCGCAGGATAATTTATAACATGTTGATATCAACTGTGATTATTATGTTCAGTATTACTACGTTCATTGTTTCATACCAGTGCAAGCTGCTTTTGTGTTGTAGTTACAGGAACTGTGGAACACGTGCCTTGTACTACCAAAAAAAGCTGAAAAAGAGAAACTTTTCAGTGCCTTTATCTGTCTTACCCAACTTGAATGAGCCAGATCTCATTTTCTTTTGCACCACTGATGAGCAGTACTGCATGAACAATCTGAGAGAAATTAGATCTTTGAGTCCAAGAGAAGCTGAAATTCTGCTCTAGCACAATTGATGAAAGATAAATAGGACTGATTTTTTAATGCATCCCTACCAATATAATCTTTCCCTCAGTGCTGATCCTGTCTGCCACTTAAATGGTTTAGTCTGCATGTAATGATAATTCATCACATTAAAAATTAATTAACTTGACAGCATTGTTTTATTTGCTTGCTTAGACAGCAGCTGTCACTATCTGTTAAACTTAGAATTACTGGGTAATGCTAAGGCTGCTCTACAGAATATAAATAGCTTGAGAAAGATGTTGGAGTTCAGTACGAAATTAGTCTCAGTTTTGAAATGTGCAGCTCTCAGCTCCTGTATCTTTGCTCCCTGAACAAATGAACTTGCCGAGTGGCTGAAATGCCTTGATGTTTTCCGAGTGCCTCCCGTGTGGAACGGTTTCACGGCTGATTCCTGGAGGAGCAGCAGCTCCACATGGCAACACGGATTTCAGGAGTGCGAGTTGTCAGGCGTATTTGCGGGCAGGATTATGCTGCTGACTCAACATCCAGCTCAGCACCAAGGGATCTCTGGCAAATCTTATATTCCAGTGTAATCTTGTTATGCATGATGGTGGTATTAGAGAATATTAGAGAGAAATGATGGGCTGGTTTCCAGGGATGAGAGGGAGTATGGATTTGGTTCAATCCAAGGATTTGGTTCAATGCTATCCCCCGTGAGTCAGATTCGGGAGAAGGTGCTGCAAGTTGTTATTTCTTATCTGTTCATCTGCCACCATCAGCTATCCCTGATTACAGCTGCCTCTAAAGTGTGGTTTGTCCTTTGCCATATTTATTCTCCCCATCTCTTCCACCTCCTGGTTTCTGCTTAGGCTTCTGTACGATATTAGCTTTTCCCAACCTCAAGAAAATACAGTAAAAAGCTTTACCGTCCTTAAACCCCATTTTTTTTCTGTTCCAGATCTCTGGCAGTTTTATTCCTCAGCTCTCTATGCCATAGATTCCTTTTTAAATTCAGAGTATAAGGCAAAGAGTTTTGACCCAGAAACCTTATAATTATTGAAGCCTCTTCCCTTAAACTGGTTTAACTCTGCACACTTGATTGTTCAGTTATTCCAACAGCAGGGTTTTTGGCAGCTTGGGCTCCATTGTTTAGAAAGGAACATAAGGAAATAAAGAGAATCTGCTGGGATGTCACACTAGGAGCAGCACATTTGGTTGTTAATTTGGGTCTTGAAAAGCCCCCTTGGCTCTCAGACTCAAACCTTTTCCCATCCAGGTGGGTAGACAGGGTCTCACTGGGGTTTCACCAAACCAGTAATGGCTTTCCCAGACAGCTGGGATCATGTGCTTGGGAAGTCAGGAGGGCCACAGGTAACTGGGATTTCTAGGAGAAACAACAGTTTGGTGCTGAAGGGAAGGGGGAATGCCTGGGAGGTCTGCAGAGACCTCAGGTCATCTGTGTGACTCTGTGACCTTTTCAGGTGTCACCTCTGGGAATGCAGCCTGAGGGTTTAGGACTGGGCAAGACCCAGACAGCCAGGACTGTTCGGAGCTGACTTCTGTAGGATCCAAGGATCTGCTTCCATTCCACCCTTTCCCACTTCTCTTGCAAGTTCTTACAGGCTCTGCCTGGTTTGGGTTTGGTAATTAAAGTATTTGGTATTTGCATTTACCTTACCCTGCCTTTTATTAAGAGACATCACAAGGTAACTGACGGTGCCATCACACATTTAATTCCTCCAGAGGGTGGGCCTAAAACTTCACTTGAAATGCTGGGCTGAGCCACTTCAGTTCATGTTCTGCAGGACATTTGAGGGCTAACAAAGTGTTTCCATCTTGGCTCATCTTAAGACTGGTAATGTGAGTTTGTGAGAAAAGAGGCAAATGCTGGTCGCCTCTAAAGCTCAGTGACATGTCCAGAGCTGTGGTAGGAATGTGAGGACCAGAGAGATCCCAGAAGGGCACTTAATGGATGTGTCCCGAGGGCATTTTCCCTTTTCTGGTCGTATTCATGAAAACAAAACCTACCTCAGCTTCTGGAAGCAGGCAGAAGCCTTGTGGGAATCGCTTCTCCACATGTGTGGCTTTGCACATAAATAAACAGCTATTGCTTCTGAGTGCAGTGTGTGTGCCTGGAATAATGTGGAAAGAAAGAGGGATTTTACCCTACCGAGCTTAGAAATGCAGAGTTCTGGAAAGATTTAAGAGGGGGTAGCTGTCAGGCAAACACTAACCCAAACAATACATGGGCTGAATGAAAATTCAGAGTGCTGCTGCTTTGTGTGTCTCCCACTCCAAATGCTCTGTGAGTAGCTTAGCTGGGAGAACTCTGTAAGGAGTCATTTGGGGGACAAGGAAGAAAGGAAATGTCAGCAAGATGTCTCCGAGACAATGAGTGGAAGAGTTTCAGAAAATTGTGCCTGTATAACTCATCAGGGAGGAGGTTTCAATGCAGTATTGTGGGGGAGGGATGAGTAAATTACAAAAAAAGGGGAGTAGGAAGCAGTTAAAGTCTCCCTAGGCCTTTCAAAGTGAAGGTGAGGAGCTCGGGCTCGTACTGTGTCATTTGCCAACTCTTTCATGTCAGAATTTATTATAAATGTGAATTTGCAACACAAAAAAGTTGTCTCTGGCTTACATGTGACTACACACGGTGGGAAAACACATTTCTCGCTGAAACTGGTCTAGGTGCAGGCAGCACCTGCCTGATGCTGTTTGTGTTTCCCAGGTCTACAGGTGGGATGACCACTCCAGTCTGGTTCTGCAGAGCCTGAACGAGCAGAGGCACCGCGGCCTCTTCTGTGACATCGTGCTGGTGGTGGATGAGCAGAGGGTCCCTGCCCACCGCAACCTCCTGGCCGTCTGCAGCGACTACTTCAACTCCATGTTCACCATCGGCATGAGGGAGGCCCACCAGAAGGAGGTGGAGCTTTTCGGAGCCTCCTACATCGGCCTCAAGGCCGTGGTGGATTTCCTGTACGGCAGTGAGCTGTCTCTGGACGGAGGGAATATCGACTACGTGCTGGAGACGGCTCACCTGCTGCAGATCTGGAAGGTGGTGGATTTCTGCTGCGAGTACCTGGAGAACGAAGTCAGCGAGGAGAACTACCTGTACCTGCAAGAGCTGGCCTCCATCTACAACCTGAAGCGCCTTGACTCCTACATCGACTCCTTCATCCTGCAGAACTTCGGCACACTGTCCTTCACGCCGGACTTCCTGCAGAACATTTCCTTGCAGAAGCTGTGCCAGTACCTGGACAGCAGCGACGTGCAGCAGGAATGTGAGCACGACCTGCTTCAGGCCGCCCTGCAATGGCTCACGCAGTACCCGGAGCGGGAGAATGAAGCTTACCAAGTGCTGGACAACATCCACTTCCCCTTGATCCCCAAGAGCGACCTCCTGCACCGGGTGAAGCCGGCCGTGTGCTCGCTGCTGCCCAAGGAGGCCAACTGCGAGGGTTTCATCGAGGAGGCGGTCAACTACCACAACAACGTGACGGCGCAGCCGGTGCTGCAGACCAAGCGCACGGCGCTGCGCACCTGCGAGGAGCGGCTGCTCTTCGTGGGCGGGGAGGTGTCGGAGCGCTGCCTGGAGCTCTGTGATGACACCTGCTTCCTGGACACCAGGAAGGGACAGTGGGTGGCAGAAACGCCTCTGCCGGCCCGGCGGAGTCACCACTGTGTCGCGGTCTTGGGAGGCTTCATCTTCATAGCCGGGGGCAGCTTTTCACGGGACAATGGAGGGGATGCGGCGTCAAATCTCCTATATAGGTATGATCCCCGCTGTAACCAGTGGATAAAGGTGAGACTTAAGCTGTATTATTTCTCTGTTCAAAGTCCTTGATGTTTAGAGTGTTTTCTCCTTTTCTGGTGGAAGGACAGGGCCCTTTAGGATAGTCAACATAGCAGCACTTCTAAATAAAATGTCAGATTAGTTAAGTTGAAAAAGCAGCTGCTTGAGTCCTTTGTGTGAATGCTTGAATTACACAAACAGCAAAGGAGTTTGGGGCAGATATTCAGCTTCATTTGGGATTTGGGCATTTCATCTGGGAAATTCCTGATCAGTACCCACCAGCAACTCTTTAGCTTACTTCTGGGAATAATGCTGGAATGGACTTAGAGGTGATTGCTTGGTTTGTCTTTCTCAAGCAGGAGGACATATAAATAAAAAATGGGTGTGATGTAAAAAGGAAATGTCTCCTGACATTTGTCAAATATCTCTGTGCTGAATGTCCCTTAGAACAAGCTCTTCACTCCCAGTCCTGCCACAAAACCCTGTGGCTGTGCAGGTTTCTGTAGGAGCCACTTGTTCTTATCTGGAGCAGTTATGGTTCCTATGTGGACCACTTATGGTTCCCATATGAACCAATCATGGTTCCTCTACGAACCAATCACCCTGGATAGTTCAGCTGTGGTCTTCAGTGATTCCAGTATATGTTCCTTGTAGAGTTTGGGAAGGAGGTCCAGGGAACACAAGCATTTGAAGAGTAATCTGTCTCTGAGATGCTTCTTTGTTTTCCCCTTGTTTGAAAATGGATGCTACTGTAGAAAACCACAAGTGTTTTATGAATATAATGGTCAAAGGCAGCATCTCTCCTTACCAAATAAAGGGGGAAGAAGCAACTTCCCCATCCTTAGACACAAATAGACCTGAAGTCCCTTGCTTAGCAGACACTGGGAGATGTCAGCAGTTCTTTTTTTTGCCAGGTTGCCTCCATGAGACAGCGACGAGTGGATTTCTACCTGGGAGCGATCACTGACATGCTGGTGGCTGTTGGTGGCAGGAATGAAAACGGGGCTCTGTCATCAGTTGAGACCTACAGCCCTCAGAAGGACTCCTGGACCTACATAGCAGGGCTGCCCAGGTAACAGAGCTGCCTGGGGAGTTCCCCTGGTTTGAAGAATGGTAAAGGGAGCTTGTGTGGCTTTAGATGGTGAATGGGATCCCTGGAAGGGAGGGAAGGGGATGTAAAACCGAGATGGCCTCAGCCATAACAAACCATAGCAGCATTTGGGATCTGAGAAGGCAGCATGCCTCGTGCCAGCACGGTTTAAATTTTCATCCTAAGGTACGTCTGAAGGATGGGAGGGACACCTCTGATCATTTCACTCGACTATTCTTAAAAAGCTTTTCCTGAGACTGCTTGGAGCTGAATATTTTCAGAGGCACTTTTCACATCTTGACCAAAGGGGTTTATCATTTCTTTGGCCTTACTTAGTCACCTTGGTGTGATGGTTTTCCTTGTAGGGTGTTTCTCTGTGTTTGGCTGTTCAGGTGGCTGTCACAGCTAAACACATTTACGTGTACTGGAAACAGATAACCCTGGCAAACGTGAGTGAGCTCTCTCTCTGTCTGAGTTAAAACCTGGCTGTTCTCCTTTTGAGAGGTTTAAGCCCTGCAGCTGTTGAGGTAACAGACAGGACATTGCTGTGTCTCGAATCAACATCAGAGCAGTGACTTTGTAAGGACAGCATGACAGCATTCCATGTGCAAACAGTGTCTCAGATTCAGTGATGTTCCACATTTGTGGGATCACAGGGATTTTGGCTGTATGGATGGTGTTTCCATGATGTCTGAAACCTCAGCAGCAGCACTCCCTTTCCCAGTGCCATCACAGAGCAGGTTCCTGCAGTTTGGTTTGGGAGTTCAGGGTTTTTCCCTGCTCCCTGAGCTGCAGAGCTGCAGAGCCAGAGGCAGCCAGTGAAGGCACAGAAGCCTGTTGCCCTGTTCTATTTTGGGCAGGTGCTGCAATGCGAGGCTGATCCAGGCTAACAGCTGGGCTCGAGTGCTCTTCACAAGCAGGATGCTTTTTATTTCTGCTCTCATAGGCAGATCCAGCAGTTGGGCCTAAACACCACAGTCCTTCCTGGGAAGATGTGTAGGAGAGTATCTTCAGGTCCTAAATCCTTCTGGTCTCTGGGGTCACCTGTGGGATATACCTGCATGGATCTGTTTACTCATAAATGATCCTGGGGAATCTTGCACTGTTGGCTTAATCCACCCAGACTGTCTGAAAAGGGGCAGTTAGTCTGCATATTCCAAATGCTGCCTGTGTGCTGGTTGTGGGAATTCTGCAGCTGCAGCATTTCAAGTGACCTTTGACTTGTGGGGGTTAATTTTTTATTAGATTGCCTGGCTGGTCTGCCTGGACAAGGCAAAAGTTCCCCTTAGGGGACAGACCCCTCTTACACTGCAGGGACTTGGATAAGTTATTCCTGCAGCCAAATAAATGATTCTGCTTTCTCTCTTCCTGTTGCTCTGTCCTTGTGTCAGCTCAGGTGTGTGGTGAACTTGGGTTTCCCACTTTTCCAAGTAGTTGCTGTCTGGCATGTTGATAATCTTTAGATAGATCTTAATGGACTCTGGGCACCTTTGGATTTTCTTTCTTTTCAGCCCTTTTTGTTCCATTTGGTGCTGGGCAGTGAGTTTGCATGTTTCTGCACAGAATTAATAATGCAAAAAAACTTTCTGCAGGTTGCAAAAGGCAAAACTCGGAGGTGAGGCAACAGGAAGATGATCAGAGGGATGGAGCAGCTCTGCTGGAAGGAAAAGCTGAGGAAACTTGGATTGCTCAGTTTGGGAAAGAGAAGCTTCAGGGTGGCCTAATTGTGGCTTTCTAGTACCTGAAGGGAGCCCACAAGAAAGATGGACAGAGACTGTACAAGGGCCTGGAGTGACAGGACAAGTGCGAATGACTTCACACGGGCAGAAGGGAGGGTTAGGTCAGATATTAGAAGAAAATTTTTTGCTGTCACATGGTGAGGCCTTAGTAGAGGTTGCCAGAGAAGCTGTGGCTGCTCTATCCCTGTGAGTCTGTGATTTGCTGACAATGGAGGAAAGATGAGAGAGGATTCTGTGCTCTGTTCCAGACTAAAAGCATTCTAGCTACAGCTCCTGCTGCCTACTCCAGTCTTCCCTTCAATGCAGTCTTGATCTGATCCGTTTTCCTTCTTACCAGGTCCTTTTGTTCCTCAAATGTATTTAAGTTCCTGTTTCACCCAAATAACATCTCCCCCAGCCCTATTCTAGCAGCAAGACTTTACTGTAGATGAAACCAGAAGCTCCTCTGCTTCTCTTCTTCCTGATCAGGCAATGTATCCCAAACAAAACTGCCTCTTCTGTGTTTTTTCTTCCCTCTGAAGAGAACATGTGCAGGTGTTTTAGTTCTCTTGGTGCATGACCACCAAAGCAGGCTCTGAGGCACCTCTGGTGCCATTCCTGTCTGCTCCAAGCCAGCAACTGCCTGGAATTCTGTTCCCTGGAGTGACAGGCATGCGCTGAGGTCATTCTGGGGTGTGGGCTTGCATTGTCCGACTTGAGCTCTGTGGGGTGGGACTCTCAGAGGTTGTTTGTTAAAACTTCTACCCTAAACATGCAGCAATGGGTTTGTTTTTTTGCTTGCCAAGGGTTGGGGCTTGCCACGTGTGTGGAGATTTGCAGGGGAAAGGCAGTGGTTGTGTCCCTGAGCACACATGCCAGCACCAAATCCCACATCCACATTGCTGTTCGCAGTCTCGCTCCTCTAAGGAAGAGCTTTACGAGATCTTTTTTATCTCCTCTTACCCCTGTCTCCTTCCCACCCTATATGGTCAAAACAACATGTTGTTTTCCCTAAGCACTTTCTTGGAAGGAGCTGAGCTGTTTTGACTGAACTAATGCTGTCTTGCTGGAGAAGAAAACAGCCTCTCGGGGCAGATGCTTAATGGGGAAACCTTCAGCCAAGCTGTCTAAAGGGTGGACCCAGTCCAAGTGTGCTACAAGGGAATTCATTTTGCCTGACGTTCATTTGGGTCCTTGGTTGTGGGATGCCTTTCCCTTTCTCCTTTCCATTGAGATCCTATATTTTTCCCCCTTTTCCCAGGCTCTCTGGGAGCAGTTTCTGTCATAGTTTCTAGCCCGGCAGGGAGCAGCAGTGGCTGACAAGCTTGGCAGAGCAGGAGGTGGAGCAGTGTGTTCTCATCTTGAACAGACCATGAAAAGGTCTGCTGCAGAGAACAGCAAAATTAATGGAGTGGCCCTAGGTTAAAGTTTGGCAGAACAACTGAAAGCTGCTGAGTGAGGAGCTGTGCTGGAACAGGTTGGGCAGTGATGGTATCTGCTCTGCCAGTTGGGTCATGAATGATCTTGCAGGGCTACAACAGGTGGACACCCAAATTCTGAGCAACCACAGCTCACCTGGACTTTGGTTGGAGCAGGGGATTCCCAAAGCTTTATTGAGTTAGGTGTTCTTCTGTCTCAGACAGTAAATGGTAGATTTTCTAGCATTTGAATGGTGTTACTGGGTCAGGAACTAATTTGTCAGCACCGTATCTGGGTTAAGGCATTCAAAATGGGCACCAGTCTCCTGTAGATGTTAAAATCAAATCTCCTTTCTCTCAATGCCTCTGCTTTTTTTCTGGCCACTCTTGCAGATAACACAGCCAAAGCACTCAATGCTTGCTGGACCCACGGTATTGACATGCCTGTTGTGTTGCCCATTTAGAAATGCCCCTCTCTCAATCACAGGGCTTGCAGAAGGGCTTTGCATTGATTGGTTTCAATTTATGCATCTATTTCACGCAGTTCCTATGCAAGTGACACTATTAAGGGTGAGCTTTCAGAAGCCAGGCAAAGTGAAACACCTCTGGTGCATTTCAGTGGATTATTGCCCTGTATTGGGCAATAACAATATTGATGGTCGATTTGGTGCCTCAGATGTGATTGTTTCTGTCAAACCACTCCCGCAGTTGTTGCTGTTCCTGGACACAGCCATTGACTGAGGCAGAAGAGCAGCATCAGTGCTGTTTGTGCAGCTGCCTCTGCTGGGCTGCATGTCTGTGCTTGAGAGACAATGGCTGTTGCTTCCTCACCTGCACAGAATTCCAGACTAGGAGAACATTTAACCTACTTCTGCAAAGACCACTCAAGTTTTTCTTAACTTAGGGTCATTTTTTTCCCTGCATGCTGAATGCAGTGTGATTGCCATCGGCAGTGCAGTAATGTCAGGCTCTGGGGTGGATTCCATGTCCTTGCATTGTCCTCTCTCTGACTCCTTAAAACTCTCTGGTACAGCAGGGCCTTCAGGGAGCTGGGCTGTTACACAAAGGTTTAAAATCTCTGTAGTTTGAAACAAACTGAACTCAAGCTGTCCATCCCATCCCCAGACTGACAATCTACTTTTTAAGATCCATTCCTGTGGATGCAGAGAAACACAGGCTCTGACAACCAGCCCAGGAGCCACTGGAGATGTACATTCCCAGTTTTTGTCTGGAAGAAGCCTTGAACAAGGTGGAGCAGCATCTCTTGGACATTACAGGCCACGGTGTCTGCTGGGGATGAAAGCTGGTACATCATGTCCAACAGAAGCACTGAGCAGGAATTAACTGCTTCCATCACAAGGCAGCCTGAGAGCTGTGGAAATTCGGAGTTGCCTTTTTGGATAAAGTCCATAACTATACCTAAGTCCTCTCTTTTTTTTTCTTCCTGTCTTTTCCCTGAGAGGTTAAGAAGCAGAACAGCTGTGAAGTCACCTCTGCAAGATCTCCAGGGCTGGTCAGCATTGCTCCTGGTCACTCAGCATTGTCAGCCCTGAGTGGATCAGGGATTTTTCTGTTTCTTGTAGCAGGAACCTGTTAAAATACCTGATTCAGCCAGGGATCAGAGGTTTTGGAAGGCATCTAGAATAATAACCACCTTTCAGCTTGTCTCAGAGGTGCTGTGCTTTCAGGGTGAATACAGGGTTTCTTTTCTAGTCCATCTTTTCCCTTGGCACAGAAGTGCTGGCACTCAGGTGTGTGGAAGATGTTGCGATACCATTTGTGCGGCTCAGAGAAACCATTACCTTAGCGTGCAAAATAAAAACAGCTCAAGGTTCTGTGCACACGGAGTTCCAGCGTGTTCAGGCATGGTTCAAAGGCTAAGGCAATGCTAACAGAGCTTTGTCTGCGTGGAGGCTGCATTGTCTCGAGTGCCTGACTACAAAGGATGGTGGTAGAGGCTCGTGAGTGCAGTGATGAGTACATTGCTCTGTGCCCTCTGGGTATTGAATCGTTAGGGCTCCTTTGTGAGAGTCAATTTGCTGTGGCTGGTGCTGCATCTTTTGACACCCCGACTCCCCAAAAAGAGAGAAAAAAGACGTGTCAGTAACAGCATGTTCAAAGCAGCTGATGCTGCTCCTCACCTTGGCTCTCCACTTCTGAGAGCTCAGAGGCGCTGGTCAGGAATAGCCTAGTGTGAAGTTAAGAACAGCCTGGAGATTTAGGTTTGTAGTGGCTTTATTTTAGATGATCAAAGTGGGGTTCTCTGCCATGTGGAAGCAGTGTGAGTGGTGTTGCTTCTACCATCTCATTTTCTCTTACTTCAGACATGATCTGTCATGAACTGTGGTCTGGTTCTTTGTCGTGGAGTGACCAAAGGAGTTTCCACCTGTAAGGCAGCAGTGGTAGAGCAGACAGATGGAAAGGACATTGCTTGTGTTGTGACTGCAAATAAACTGGGCTGGGAATGCCCATGGGTAAGAAATGTGACCCATGACCCTGAAGCTGTGCGAGGGCAAGGCATCAGCAGTTTTCTTAGTTTCTCTCGGTTAATCCCTGAAGTCTGAAAGGTGTCATGATTATTTCCTTTCTGTCACAGAAACCCTTACTCAGATGTGGATTTTTTCCCTCTCAGACTGATCCACGCCAAGCACTGGAGCAGGAAAATGGGAGTGAAGGTCATGCCAGCAGAGCAGGATGGGTTATTTCTGTTGTGTGACACACTCTAGAGGATGCATTAAAAAGTGATTGTCATACCTTAGTGCTCTGCAGTGACCAGCTATGGAAAGGATGATTTAAAAGTGGCTGTCAGGCTGTCAGAGCAGGGTGAGGCCATGTGAGTGAGAGGAATTACTGGGTAACCACTGGATCAGGGATTTTTCTGCCTTTAGATACTGTTTAAATGTTTCTTTAGCAGCAGTCCCTGCGAATGCTTGTGTGTCTTGATAACATCCATAAGGACTGTTCCTGTTTGCCTGCCCCAGGTTTACCTACGGCCACGCCGGAACAGTCTACAAGGAATTCGTGTACATTTCGGGAGGCCACGATTACCAGATCGGGCCCTACAGAAAGAACCTGCTGTGCTACGACTACCGCACGGACGTTTGGGAGGAGAAGAGGCCCATGATCACTGCCAGGGGCTGGCACAGCATGTGCACCTTGCAGGACAACATCTACTCCATCGGCGGCAGCGATGACAACATCGAAACCATGGCTCGCTTTGACATCCTCAGCGTGGAGTCCTACAGCCCCCAGTGCAACCAGTGGACCAGAGTGGCCCCTCTGCTACAAGCCAACAGCGAGTCGGGGGTGGCAGTTTGGGAAGGCAAGATTTATATCCTCGGAGGTTACAGCTGGGAGGAAGCTGTCTTCTCCAAAACAGTCCAGGTTTATGACAAGGAGAAAAATAAATGGTGCAAAGGGACGGACTTGCCCAAAGCCATTGCAGGAGTGTCCGCGTGTGTCTGCGCGCTGAAACCCAAAACAGAGGACAAAAAGAAAAAGACAAAAACAAAAAAACATCAAGATCGAGGAAGATGACCACTCCTGGATAGCCACCCTTGGATGGTGGGCTCCTAAAGGACCTTGTATTTAGACATTTCTATCTAATTTTCATTCTTTTTCTTTTTAAACGGGGTGGGGGGCATCTTCTGAAGCCTCAGAAAATGTACACTTGAATGTGGTTTTTGGATTAAACTCATGTTGAAAGTAAAAACAACAAAAGAAACCAAAAACTCCCCCTCTTGCTATACAAAGGGCGATGTGGCCAGAGAGGTTCTGCTGCTCTCCTGAATGTTAAGGCTTAAGCTTTTCCTTCTGTGGTTCACGGCATTTCCACATACATCGTATTCTATTGACGTTTTAAGGAAGTTTTTAAAAACAACTTTTATACTTTTTTATATCACATTTTGCTAACTCAGTCTCTCGTTTGCCATATGTTATGTTATTGACTATGGAAGCTGCTGCTCTGTGCTCATGACCCTGTTGTTGTTATCAGGAACTCCTCGTTTGATGATTTTTGGTCTCTGTGTGGCTCGGCCAGGACGTGGTGCAGCTGTTGGAGCAGCACTGGCATTCCCAGCATTGTCAGGCAGTCAGCTGGAATTGGGACTATTGTCTCAATTCCAGCTTCCCCAGAGCCCAGCTCGCCAGACATGCTCATAAACACGCTTTATTTCAGCGACTGCTGATCTGCTGAATGGATTTCAAGGCCTTTGGTTTGAAGTTCAGCTGTTGATCATTGCTGTTATTTTTTCCTCAGTCCTTTCCCATCCCATCTCCCTTTTCACCTATTTCAGATTTGCCTTTTCTTCCATCTGGTGTATGTGCAGGTGATATCCTGCTACCCTCATTCTTTTGTGGTTTTTTTTTCCCTTAACTACTTACCTCAGTAATTGGAAAACACTAAGAAAACATTTTTGCACTTAATTTTGTTTGAAACTCTGGTAAATCTAAGATCTACTACAAGCACATGTGTATTGAAAGAGGTAACTGAATAAATGTCTGGAGTGCAGATTATACCTTGTTTCTTCAATGCTAAGAAAACTAGATGGAATTAATTTTCTGAAACTCCTTGAGGTTTTTTTGCTGTTTTTTTAATTAAAAAAAAAGCCTCGGGAGTCAGTCTTTCATTTGCATTAATGGATTTATTTTAAAGCCTTTGTATACTGCATGAGGTAATGGTTATTGTTTTTTAGCTTAAAAATAAATTTAAAACAAAACCAAAAACCCAAATCAAACATTTTGGTTATGACAAACCCATTGACAAGTTGTTTGGGTTTTTTTAGTATCTGAAATCCTTGCTATGTTGACTGACAACTACTTAACTTTTTGGGGACATTTTCATGTGTAAGTATAGAACAAAAATTTCAAAGACTTGCTTTGTTTCTGTTACTGAGTTGCTTGTTACTATATCCCCTCTTTTAACGTGTTTATGTATTACATTAATGTCTGGGAACAATAAATCCAGTTTAGAATATTCTATTCATCACTTTTTGACTTGTGTATTAATTTCACTGATGTTTGCCTTTTTTGATTAATTGGAAAAAATAATCCCGTAATCATTTTCAAGTGGAATTGATAATGGAAATACTTCAGTAGGAAGTAGAAATAGAACTTATTTGACTAATTCATCTTTTCTGCATTGAATCATTCATTCCAATCTTTCTGCTCCAGGCAGAAGAGACATGGGGGAATGGTTCCTCACCGACAGAGGGCAGGGTTAGATAATGGGATAATGGGAAGGAATCCTTCCCTGGGAGGGTGGTGAGGCCCTGGCACAGGGTGCCCAGAGAAGCTGGGGCTGCCCCTGGATCTCTGGAAGTGTCCAAGGCCAGGCTGGACATTGGGGCATGGACCTGGGATAGCAGAAGGTGTCCCTGCCTATTGCAGGGAGTGGAATGAGATGAGATTTAGGGTCCCTTCAACCCAAACCAGTCTGGGATTCTATGAAATTCCAATTCACATTTTTGAGTTCTGACAAAAGACCCAGTTCAGTCTGTAGAGTGCTTTTCCCAAAGATAGTATTTAAGGGAGTGTTAAACAGTTACAATTTCTTAACATTAAATCTAATTTCATTGACAAAGACAGCTTCAGTGCTCACCAAAGGCAGCCTTGCTTCCCCTGGTCTGTGTGTTGTCCTTGCAAAGCCAGCGGCTGTGAGTGAGTGTGGGACATCTCCTGTGTCATCAGAGGTCACTGCGGGTTCGTACCTGTTGCTGCCAGAAGCATTTTTCTGTTCCTAAAGGAACAAGTGATTCCCATTTGCACCTCCAAGCCCATGGCAGGGAGCTCTGCCAAAGGCACATTCTGGCAGAGTGCCCCTGCATTTGGGATGTTGTGTATCCAGACATGGCTGATCATCCCTCCATTAGCAGTTAGCAGACAGCACGGGGAGCCTGGAGATCCCAGCGGCTTTGGGGAACTGGTGTGCTCGAATTCCTGAAAAATGAAAGGGAGAATATATGTGACAAGAGTGGATTGCTGCTCTGGTTTTTGAGGTCTGAACAGTCCTGTTGGTGAGTAATTAGGGTCGGTAAAAGAAAGGTGCATCCTCCTGGTTCAGCCTGGCTCCTGAACCTTCACATCCCACCGCCTTCATCCCTAAGCTCTGTGAAGCATTTTACTGTTGCCAGGAAGCACAGCTCTTTCTTCTTGCCCCAGGGAAAAATAACTACTGTTCTACCTCATTTTTCAGAAGGCTTCCATTGCCAAATTCTGAGGAAAGCTTGTTTTACCTGAAACAAAGCAGCTACCAAAACCCTCAGGTTTGCTCTTCCCACCGTTGCATGCCTGTATCGTGGCATTGGCATGTCAAGGAGTGCTGCCTGTAACTCTGACGTTAGATAACAAATCCCTCGAGGTACCCTGAGGAAAAATTACACCCTGCTGTGAGACGCAGTTGTTTTGAAGGCTTGAGAAAGAAGATGGAAATATTTTTGTACTCCAGCTGAAATCTTAAACTGAGAAAAATGTGCCCGTGTCTTCCTGTGTAAGAGATCAGACTGCTTTCACTGCTTTCTTCCAAAGGCTGCTGATTTTCCGCGTACTGTTTAGGATTCTGGATTCTTGCGTGACAGCAAAAAAGGGGTCGTGTGTCTAGGGAATGTAAAGAAATAATTTAACCTTCAGTACTCCTTCTGAGAGCAATTTAACTTGCAGAAGACAAGCCCAGATTTGAATTGTGATTCTTCCCTTGATGTTATGTCTTACCAAAGCTCTGACCAGTAAGAAATTTTTATGAAAAAAAAAAAAAAGAAAAAGCTGGTGTGACAAGCTTTAAACATTCTTGAGCTATTTCAGTTCTCATGAATGTAATAATGAACAAGATGCTAATTATTCCTTCATGAACTTAGGGCTTTGGGGTGTCTTAGGGATCAGGTCAGGGCAGATGGAGAGGTTCTGTCATGGTGCTGTGCGAGTCAGAGCACAGCTCAGCTACTCACAGCTTCCTCCTCTTTCCTGGTGACTCCACACCAGGAGGGACACAGCCCAGTCACAGGGTTGTTGATGCTACACACAGCTTTTAGTTCCTTCTGGAACTCTGAGAAGCTTTGGACAAAAAATAAGGGGAAGGTGGGATGGAGACTTGATGGTTCTTTTGAGGCTCCAAGAACTGAAATAGATGATTGAATGAGAAGAGAGACTTGTATTTAAGATAAGGACGAATAAGTCGCAATTAATTAGCCAAAAGTTCTGCAGAGGTAATTCAAACACTGAGTCAAGCATTCACATGATCTACCCAAACCTTGTCCACACTTCAAATCTGTTTCACGTTGGCTTGAACTAGTCTATGCTTTAGCTTTTTACATCAACAAATTTGTTGCAAATGTCCAGCAAGAGTTTGAAGTCAGGTTTGCATTAACCCATTTTTGGAATTAAATGGTTGCTGTTTGTGCCCTGTGCTATCTGATTCATGGTTCCCACCTGCAGAACCATTCCTGCCCTGCTGCTCTCAGGCTCCCTTTGCCCACTCCCAGTGCCTGCTGCTGGGAAAACACTCAAAGTTCAAAAAATATGATGTAAGCTTAATGATTCTGCAATCTCTGATGATGACCTAGAGCTGGCTGGTTCTCCACTGAAGATTTAAAATATCCTACTTTTTAATATGAGCCAACCAACCCTCCCTGAGATCCAGCCAGGGGAGGTGACTGCTGCTGGCAATTATTTTATGTAGGCAAAGCCCTTATTGGACCTAGAAACTGCTGGGATAAAGGTTCTGCACCTCTGAAGAAAACGTCTTGGGACAAGAAAAGAAGAAAAGGTCTTGGCACAAGGAGGAAACTCTACAAGGACAGCACTAAACCTTCCACTGTCATCAAGCGGTTCCTGCATTGCTCCAAGAAGTTATTCCCTCTGTCCCTGAAGAAGTGGATATTAGGGTCCCAGGCGCTTTAAATCCCCAAAAGTCATCCTCAGAAGTGCTCAGAAATCATGTGCACACGTCTCCCAAGCACTGTCATGAGCACAGATCTCATGACCCAGTGAAATCACATGGAGTCCCCAGCACTTTGCATTTCCAGTAGGATAAGAGCAATTACAGCAGCACCTGGGAGGCAGATACCTTGGGAGTGGTTTACTCAGCTGCTGTCAGACAATCCCTTATTCTGGACCTCATTTGTTGTTGATAAATTCACATGATGTTAGGAACATTGCGGCATGAATCTTAAGAATGTGGATATACAGAAAGAAAAATACAACACAGGTTATATTTTTTTTTTTCATTTGGAAAAGCAACTTCTTGTTTTCAAGGGATACTTCACGGCCACTGGTATAAAGGATGGAAGAAAATACAACCTTTTTATGCAATGAAAGCAGTAATGAAATAACTTGCCACTAAAACAGGCAAAAATTAATAAAACAGAACCGAGCTGGGAACTTTGCAGCAGGTAAGTTTCATCAAAGCATGGTATTACAAATAAAAACCCTTAGATTATTAGAAAATGCTATGGCAAAGTGTTAACAGGCTTTATAATTATACTAAGATGGGATAAAATCAAACATGTTTTAAATGTTCCTGAATGAGACAGTGACATCCTTCCTGCCCACCTCAGTTTTCACCCTGAGCTCTGAGTTTTAATATTTTTGGTATTTGAATTTTCTGCTTTCCAAGCTGAAGACACTGTGCTCATTTGTATTTTGAAACAGTCGGTTTACTTAGGCAGCATTGTGGGCAGAAGGGAATTTTGCCTTCAACCAGACGAGCCACGTAAGGGTTTTCACTCCATTATTTACCTTGTAAATTAGACTCCCGAGGGGAGAGGGGCTTTCAGACGTTTGAAATGCTGTATGCAAAAAGCCTGCACATTTGTCTCCCTTTTTTGTTTCTCCCTTTTAATATTAACCAGCCATTTTCACCGGCGGTTCTCTGCCTCAGGACAGCACAGCAACACTTGCGAGAGACAAAAGCGAGGGAGCGGCAGCTGGGTGTGTCAGCTGGAAGGGCAAAGGCTGATAGAGAAAATCATTTACTGTCATCAGCACACAGTAAGTGTTGCACTTCACAAAACAGGAGGGACATGTCCTTGTCGTGGAGACGGGGAGGAATCTCCTTCCCACTTTCCGTGAACAGCAAAGACATAAAGTTCTTGTGTCTTCTTCCTTTTCGTCTCTTCAACTTTCTCAGTGATATAAAGTTGTGTCTATCACTTACTTCCCAGCCGAAGTCGACTTTTGCTGGACTTGGTAGTTTGTTTACGGAAAAAAAAAATATGGAGTAAATTAGAGATTAATTTGATGGATTCTTGCCTGGGGGTTTCAGTATTGTTATGACTCAATCCTCTCAAAATCATGAGATTG
Source organism: Malurus cyaneus samueli (assembly GCA_009741485.1). Taxonomy (NCBI): domain Eukaryota; kingdom Metazoa; phylum Chordata; class Aves; order Passeriformes; family Maluridae; genus Malurus; species Malurus cyaneus. The sequence continues at coordinate 17,626,185 of CM019224.1, forward strand.
GCTTAGTCATTCTTTTTTTTTTTTTTTTTTTTTTTTTTTTTTCTTCAGATACAACACTGAACCCATTCTCACCCTGGTTGTTTGGGGCAGAGGTGGAACAGCTTCGCTCTGGCATCATCTGGGCACAGAGCCTACCTGTCACCTGCCAGTGTGACCCTTGGCACATGGCCTTTTACAGATGAAATTTGGACATTGGGATGAATTTTTTCATAGAAAGGATGATTAAACACTAGAATGGGCTGTCCAAGGTGGGGGTATCACCTTCCCTGGAGGTGGCCAAGGAATGACTGGACATGGCACTCAGTGCTCTGCTCTGAGTCGTCAAGGTAGGGGTTGGTCACAGGTTGGACTTGATGTTTGGAGGGCTTTTCCAACTTAATTAAGGAATCATGGAATTGTTTGGGTTGGAAGGGATCTCTGGAGACCACCCAGTCCAACCACCTTGCTAAGGCAGGGGCATCTGGAGCAGGTGACACAGGAATGTTTCCAGGTGGGGTTGGAATGTCTCCCTCAGAGATTACACACCTCCTGGGCAGCTGTTCCAGTGCTGTTCCAGAAACTTTTTCTCGTATTGAAGTGCAACTTCTCGTGTTTTAGTTTATGGCTGTTACTGCTTTTCCCGTTGTTTAACACCATGCAAAAGGGTCTGGCACCATCCTGACCCAGGGTGCCCATTGAAGCTGTGGCTGCCCCTGGATCCCTGAAGTGTCCAAGGCCAGGCTGGACATTGGGGCTTGGAGCAATCCGGTAATGGAGCAATGGTAGTGGAATGCATCCCTGACGATGGCAGGGGGTTGGAACTGGAAGAACTTTAAGCCCCCTTCCAACCCAACCCATTCCACGATTCTGTGATGCTTTTGATACCCACATCGCCGATATTTTATACACTTAAGGAGATCCCCTCTCAGCCTCCTCTTCTCTAAGCTAAACACGCCCGCTCCCTCAGCCTCTCACAGGCGAGATGCCCGCTGGGATGTTCCGTGTAAGTTTTTCGGGCTCCGGGCCCGCCGCGCTCCCCTCAGGGAGGCGGATCCCGCTCCGCCCTTTTCTAGCGGCTCCGCCCCCCCCCGCCGTGCGCGCGCAGCGGCGGGCGGGCCGGCGCATGCGCGTGCGGCGCGCGCCGCCCGCCCGGCCCGGCTGGTGCGTGCGAGGGAGAAATGGCGGCGGCGGGGCGGCGGCGTGAGGGCCGGGAGCCGAGCTCCCCGGGACGCGGGCGCCATGGCTGCACGGCGCAGGTACCGCCCGGGCCGCGGGCAGCCCGCGGCACCGCGCCGGACCCTCGGGGCTCCCGGCGGCGGGCGGGCCCGGGGTGGGGGGGGAGCGTGGTGGCCGGAGTAGGCCCAGGTGATTGTGCACGTTCATTGAATGTGCTGAGGGCGGTGGGGCGGCCTCGCTGCCCGCGGGGACCGCGGATCCGGCGCTCCCGGGGCGGAATTCCATCCCGGAGGGTCCGGAGTGCGGGGGTCCGCGGCGCGGTGTCGGTGTCACACGCGGGCCGGGGTGGGGGTGTCGGTGCTGAGCCCCGCCCGAGGGTGGCTCGGACAGAGCTCATCGCTCCGGCTGCTCTTTTTTATTTTTTGGAGGGGGGGAGAGGCAGAAACGATTCTAAACGAGAAGGGAATAAGGAGATTTGTAAACTAATCCTCCCCTCCCCGCAAACCTCGTAAACCCCAGCGCATCGGGGTGCAAAGGGCTGAGTGTTGCAAGATCGCCGTGCACGGGGATGCGTGTGCGGATTCCCTGGATCCCACTGGCTGAACCAGCCGGGAGATTTGTGCATCGAGTGGAAAAAAAACTGCAGTCGTGGTGGTTTTTCGCTGGAAGTTTACAGCTCGGTTCCTGGGCTAATCCAGTGTGTGCTTAGAGCGAATGATTGAATGGGTTCACTTCGGTGTTTCTTTCCCTTAAGGTTTTTCTCCCAAAGAGCTTGAAAGCAGGAATGTCAGGAAAAGCGTGTGGAGCACTGAAGTGTTTATTTTCAAGACTTAGAGAAACTTTTTTTTAGCAAATAATAAAGTTTAGAAAACATAATTTTGTTAAGAATTCGTGTCTCCTGCCATAGAAAACACATTTCATAAAATGTAAGTCATTTCGAACAAGGTGATGCTTTATTATGAATTCTGTGGGGTTTGGTTTTATTTTCTGAATGAAGTTAAAGTACACATCAATTGAAGTTGTGCACTCGTGGCACTGACACTGATATTTCCATTAAAAAAGTTTGTAATCGGTGAACACTCTACTGACGTTTCATGTCCAGCTTGATTTATTTATGTCTGAGAGAAAAATGTGAGTGCTTTCGTTAATGTGGGTTTTCTTAAGGCAGTTGCAGTTTCTGGAGTTTGTTTCAAAGTTAGGAATAATTACAAAATTTTGTATCCTTCAAGTTTTATTTCAAAGTGAAGGAAACTCACTTTTGGACCTTTTTTTTTATTGTCCCAATGAATGATTTTTGGAATGCAGATATATCAGAAGGATTCAATGTCCAGTCAAGAGTTGTGTCACTCCCTGCTTTCTCCCCCCCTCAGCACTCAGCAGTGCATGTGGTCAGTTTGATAAGTTAGGGGTTTACAATTCAGCTTTTTTTTTGTGATTTAGAAGAGTTAAGGATGAGTTTTGGTCTGTACGTGATTTTGTTGGTGTACCTTCAAACAAAACAAAGTTAAGCTGGTGATGTAGTTTATGGTGAAGTGCTGCATAGCTGAAATTAAAACTAGGCGGTAAATTCATCTTTGGTAGCAATTTGAGCATTCACAATTTTAAATCATTCCCCTCTATAGGTAAAGGAAGATATTTAGGATCCGTGAGGCTCCTGCTTAAATTATAGTGTATTATTTCTATAATATAGTTTGTAAATAATTTGGAACATACATGATCTGGAAGCACATTAATGAGCTATTGTTTAGCTAATGATTTGTTCATGTCATTAAACACAGCCTATTTTTGTGTTTCGGGTTTTTTTTCAAATTTAAATAGTTTATTGAGGTGCTGTCTGGGATTTATGGGAATACATCTTCCAGAACACTGTGGTGCTCTAATGTTGAATTAAGGTAACAATGTTTTGGACCCTTCTGGATGAAAAGCCTGAAGATAAGTTCGGGGGTGCTGTTTTACATGTAGGTGTTTCCTTTTTGTTTTGGGATGGTAGTGTTGCAGATCAGTATAAAAAAGAAGAAAGTTTTGATAGAATTTGTCTATTCTGAGCACAAGATAAACACGGTTATTGAGTCACTGTGTTTGTGTCATGATGCAGAGGTGGACACAAGTGTGTTGTTCTTCCATATCTCTAATTTGGGTGTACCATCACTTAGGCATTTTTTGTTACACAGGGGAGAAAACATCTTCAGGAAAATCCTGCTGCTCCTCCAGCTAAAATGCAGAGTCAGGTTTCTGCCAATGGATGAATTCATGGAGTAGTGGGCAGAAATATTTCATCAGTCAGTTTGCACATTGTGACAAATGAATCCCGAAACACCATCATATCCAATATTTCCAAAGGGACATTGATTTTAGATGCTGCAGCTCATCAGCGAGCACAGGAGTGTTTGATAACACAGTTTAGATATTGCTGGTCGTTTGTACCTCTCTTCCATGTCGCTATTTCATAATCATCTAATGAGAGATTTAAGTGTTGCTGTCAATCTGCTGGGTGTGTGCTGACTGTATTCACAATCTGTACTTTTTTTAAGGTGAGCTAGAAGTAAACCTGCTGTATCACTTCATGACACTAAGGATGTTAAGCTGCTCTAGTTAAAACCACTTGTCATCAAGGGCATCTAAAAATCTCTTAGAAAAAAAAAAGACAGCTTAAAAACTATTTCCTTGTTTGGAAAGAATAAAACTCTGTAGGAACTGTGTAAACAGTTGTTTTAGCCATTTTTTCTGTTGTTTTTCATAGAAAGAATTAATACAGACGCATCATTCGTAAATCCTGTGAAAACAAGTTAAGCAGAAGAAAGGATACCATAGCAGAATGAATCATTTATGCTTGTTTTGTTCTTTCACCATTACTGTGGTGTCAAATGAACTCGGTGCCATTTTAAATGTACCACGTTTCCCCCAAACCCAGCTGAAGTGAAAACTGGGCGGGTTTGAGCTCAGAAAAAAAAAAGCTGAACAAGCTCCTAAGCTGCTCATCCTCACCCAGGTTGTGTCTGGCCTGGCAACCAGAAGAACTGGAACTCGGAACATGGCATGCAACCTGACTCCCTGAAATACTGCACTGCAAACTGCCTCTTTTATGGCTGGCTTGGAGGGTTGCTCCCTGGCAGGGTGTAGTTTGATGTTTCCTTAAGCCAGGGCTCTTTCTAGAAGACAAAAATTAAAAGCAGTCTGCAGGCATTTGTGCTGCCTTTGCAGTGCGTTGCCTGATGTTTGGTGATTAGGAAATCGATGTCTCAAAAATTAAAAAAAAATGGTTGTTACAGCTGGATGAGTTACTTGTGTACATATGTGTAATGTTGGAATGTCCTCACGGGCAGAAAGAAGTGTCTGGGGACAGGGGTTTGTGGATTCTGTCGGGTTTGTGAAATCTGCTGAAGATCCCAGGGGCACCCTGAATATGAAATAAAAGGTGGCCCTGAAAAGGAATTGGAGAGAGGTGCTGGAGTGCACCATCTTGCTGCAGCTACTGCTGCTCAGTTGTTGCCCCTCTTGAAAAGGGCTGAAGAAGCTGAATTTGTCTCTCCCCCCTTCTTTTTTTTCCTTTTTTTGAGCGTCACTTTCATTGCACAGGAGGGTCAGGGTTCATCCTTTTGCCCCTGGAGTGAGTACTTACTCCAGGCTTCCGTGAGCTTGGGAATCCAGGCTGCAGCTGAAGCTGTGAGTTTCGGTAGCCAGAAGGGATCATTTGCCTTTCTAAAATGTGAATGGTGAATCCACTCAGAGTAAAGTGGGTGAATGTGGGTTGGGTGACTTAAAAAAAGGAAGTCTGGGAAAACTGACATAGAACTTAAATTTGGAACTATATGGCAGCATGCAAATAGGCTAAAACCCACAGGTTTTGTGAATCACTGCTATTTATTCTGTGCATTCTATACTATAGCACTGATCTGGAGACTTCTTAGAATGGATCCAGCCATTTACCTATTAATATATCCAATTTCTGTAGGCAGTTGCTCAGACATACTGGTCTTTCCCTTCATATAGGTGTTAAAATACTTGTAAAGTTAAGTGGGGTTTTGTTTATAGGTAAACCGAGCAGTCTCATTTCTATTTAGCGATCGACACACAACATGCTGCGTCGTGCAAAACTGCCAAATCTGTTATAATAGAAGTTGCTGGCCTTGGGCCATTGGATTATAGTCATTTGTCACTCTAATGCCATTTCAGCAATGTAGATGTTCATTTCCAAAGAATTAAACATGCTGGAACTGCGGTTTTTCTTTTTGATGGAAGTATTTTATGTGTGATCATTAAACATACAACTGGGGATTAGGGAACAAAGGGTTATGCTTCATGGTGAAAAAAGTGTGTGTGCCTACATGTGTGTGTGTTTGTATATTCAGACATTGCATAATAGAATAGTCTGATATTTTAAAATTGGGGTTCTAAACCCTGGTTTTGTTTTATGAAATTATAATGTAGGCATTTAAAACTGTGTTTTAAGTATTTCCAATGAAGGGACTGTGTTGGTTATTTTTAAAACACTTAAAAGGATTCTGTTGTGTTAGTGCTCATGTTAATATATTCATTAATGCTTTAATAGAGTAAAACTTTGAAGTACATTAGTCTTTTCATTTTGTATTTGACTGTCTAATACCTAATTTATTTGCAGATGTTCTTGTTATTTTAAATGGGTGTAAGAACTTTTTTTCCTTGTTTGACAGCGTAAGATTTATTGATCTTCAGTGTGTGCTACAAGGTCTGTTTTTCTTCACCTGTAGTTAGGCAGGAGGCAGATTAAATCACAGTAACCCTAGCAAAGTATTTGTGTAAGGCTTCTTTGAATCATACACCTTGTGAAAAAGCATGTGTTCTTCAAATCAAGAAAGGCTTGTTGAGATTCTGTGCTAGTCACCAGCGTTGGTGCCCTAGGAAAGAAATGTGCAGGAGCACTTTAGGGAATTTTGCTGCTTGTAGCACTGCGTGTGAATTCATATCATGGATGGAAGCTTTAAAAGAGGCATTGTATATTATTTGCATTGGAATTATAGGAGGAAAGAAAGGGATATAGATCAACTGCCATCAAGGGTAATGTTAACACAAACTGGAAAATCACTTAAGGGAGCTGAAATTTTTTACTTTGTTAAAAAAGTAAATACCCTGAGTGCGGCTCAGCTTTGAGGTGGAAGAGAAATGTGCAAAACCTGTAAGAAGCTGTAAAGAAGAGCGTGTCTCTAAAGGTTGTGTGAAAAGATGCATTTAAAAAAACATGCAAGAAAGTAGTTTTTCTTCAAAGGATTCTGTGTAAGAAAGACTTATTTTGTTTGAATTACACTGAGCAGACCAGCAGAAATAGCTGAGTTATTCCCTCAGTGCACTGGTCATGTTTTTTCATACAACATTTAGAGCCTTCTGTAGCAATTCACAGATTTCCTGCCTCATTTTTTCCCGTGAATGTTGCAGGCTGGCAATGGATTTGCCACTGTTACTCAAAATACAGAAGTCGTGTATCATTCATACAAAGGAGGGGGGAAGGCTTTTGGAGTGAAAATATTTTGTCTTGTTGGAGTGGGATGCCTTTGTAGGTAGTATAGCAACCGTTGAATTCTTGGTGCAAGTGTTAGGCTGGATTGAGAGGGAAATAGAAAAAGTTCAGTTACTTTGTTTAATGGTAGTGACAGGCAATTAGTTGTGTCCAAATAATGGTTTTGGACCATGTTGCTTAGGAGGGTATTTGGCTCAAAATGAGCTGGTACATTTTGTGGGATGGCCTTGTCATTTTAAATATGAGTAGATGGGATAAAAAGGAGAGGGAAGTCAAGCAAAAAGAAAAAGAGTCATTGTCAGCACAGGTAACAGCTGAATTGCAAAAAAGAATCAAGTTCTCTTGAGTTCCAGTCTACTTAGTCTATCCATTAAATCTTATGTGTTCTAATAATAGCTAGCCGACCAAAGAAAGTAAGAAATAGCACTTTGATGTCCTTACAGCATGGAAAAGCTCTCTTTCTCTTGTGCTGCTATCTTTGCAATATAAAACCGAAACCACAACTGTTTGAAAATGTTTGTGGAGCACTGTAGTTAATTGATACAAAATTGGAAAAAAATCAAAGACAACTTATTGAGGCAATTTCCACTTATCCAGGCAGTACTCAGTTTCTTCTCAGCTAAAGGCTGTGACCATAGACCATTGCCCTTAACAAGAAGTTTAAGCTTCCATAAATCCAAGAACTCCCTACCAGAACTTAAGACAACAACAAAAAAAAGGGTTTATACACTTAGTGTGCTTTCAAAGCAGGCATGAATGAGATACAGAAAATTGTCATCCTGGCATTGCAAGCGACAGAAAATGTAAGTAGAATCAGAAGTGTGAAAGAGGAGCAGTCAGCTTTCAGAGCAAAAGAAATAAAGCTGTTGAATTAGCTCCTGTCAACAGGTTTGCATTCTCAGTCTCTTGAACTTGACCTTAGTCCAGAAACAGCACTGGATTGTGGCAGTCACTGAATTGTGGTGGTCACTCGTGTTGCTGTGAGTCGAGGTGGCAGATGCTGCCATGGTGTTTCAGGTGTTGCCACAGGCCTGCGTTTCCTGAATTGGACGAGTTAAAGGCAATGGACATGTATTACACTTAGTACTAATGACTGTCACATTAAGCCCAGTATAATTTTCTGATTTGGTGTAATTGCAACCTTAAAATAGAGATTTCCCTGAGTTCTCATCAGTGTTCAGCCCTGCAGTGATGTAGTAGGGCAGTTGTGCACATTTTTTGCCCTTTGCTTTGTGCTGCTGGCAGTGGGGTACCATGGGCTGGGGTTGGGTCAGAGGGATCCCTCCTGCCCTGCAGCAGTGCTCAAGTGTGGTCTGAGCTCTGTGGCCTCTGTACCTACTATATTTTCATGGTAGTGTGGCTTCATCGTTGATGTGAATTCCTCATTGATTTTTATAGTTAGAAGAGAGAGAAGCTAAGAGCTAAGGCGTTTTCTAGCCATTTGGTTTGCAAACCTTTTTTTTAGTGTATGTGCTTTAAATTGATCTATTTTGTGACGGCTTGAAATAAAAAGCGCTTGTAATTAGTGAGTAGCCAGCAATATTTGATAATGGCAGACATCACTTATGTGAAATTTAAATCAGTTTGTGTTTTCTGCTTCGGTTTGTATTTTCTGTCTTATTTGCAAAACAACCATTTTGAACAATCGTGTGAGTAACACGCTTTACTGAATGTCATTATGATTTGCAAGATTTTTTAATTAGATTTGGGACCAAAGGAGGCAATGTACAGCCCCATGAGAAGCATGTTCTTTCGAAAACTGCCTAAATTGGTGTTGTTTGAAAGTGGAAAATATTATAGGTTCAAAGTGTGCAGAAACGTGAGGGTTGAGGGTGTGGCTTCATCAGTCTTGCTCAACCTTGTCTGCATTAGGGCTAGATGGCAGTTTGATAGTACTTCTGTGGAGGTCTCCAAAACCATGGATGGGTGACGGAGAGGATGGAAGGAGGTGCTGGTTTGCAGACGAGCTGGTGGAGCTGTGGGGTGAGAGCAGGGACACTGCAGACAGAGCTGCTTCTGCCTCTGTGCCTGCACTGAAGAGCCAGTGCAGAGCTGCGTTTGCTCCCTGCTGGGTGTCGATATTCCTGCTCAGGGATGCTTGGATGAGCAGGCCAAGGAAGTGGTGACTCAACTGCTGCCTGCGTGGACGGTGCATGAGCTATGAGTGTACTCTGATCTCTGAGCATTGGGGCTTTATCAGTTTGTCAGTATATTATGGTTTAATCCCTTTTTCACCTTCAGCAAGCAAAAGAATTGCAGTGTTTTTGAGACTGTAAATGTGTTGGGAAATATCTGGAGTGCTGCCTGGTGCATTCCGTTGATTCATATGTACAAGAGAATTCTCAATGCTAACAGAAGATCTTGTACAAGGAAAGACATAAAGTAGCAGCATTATCAGTGTTAGCCTTTTGAAATGAGCTACCTAAAAAAAAAGTCTTGCAGTATATCTACTGCCATACTCAGACCCAATGTTTAATGCTGCGTTTATTATGTTTATGAGTGTTTAATATGCTTACTGTTTGGGGTTTGGTGGCAGCAGTGTATTAATCGGTGCATTTGTTTTAAGAGCTATCTTGCATCTACATAAAATTGTTTTGCAGATACTTAAGCTCTAAAACTGTCTCGGGAGATGGTGGCATATGTGTGGTGTCCCAATTTTCATTTTAACTTGCAAACCCCTTCAAAATACAATGTCACTGTCACGGGCTCTGCCAGATCCTCTCAGGTTTCCACCTGCCACACATTGGGCTGGTAGAGGAGGTGGATGGCTGAGAATTCCCTGAGAATCAGAACATGGGGTGGTGTCCTCAGGGGACATCCCCCATCCATGGGTGTCACCTGGTCAAGTCCTGGAAGGGGCTGGAGTTCCTGCACGAGGAAACACAGTAAGAACCTCTGTAAAACTATTACTCTCTAACTGATACAGAACTTAAAATATTGGGAGACTTTATTATGTAGTGGTAGTTGTGTTTCTTTTCTGTGATGGCATGAGTCATTTACCACATATTCTCTGGTTTATTTTTGGCTGTTTCTCTATGAGATAACCCATTTTTGGCAGGTCGCAACTCACAAAGGGGAAAGTCTCATTCTTCCTTGCTGCTGGCCACTTGTGTATTTTGCTTGACACTGGTTCCTCGCTTCTTTAATACTATTTCCAACAGTGGAAAAAAGAAATAAAAAAGTCATCTGGGTAATTTTTTTCTCAATTTGAGTGTAATCGCCTCACTGATCATTTAGCCTGTGGAGAAGAGGTGAGATTGTGAATCCATCAAAATGTTCTAGCTCTTCAAAAATTTAAGGGTGTGATGTGAAGTTAGACCATCAAAGGAGGCATATCAGTCCTGGGTAGGTGGGCTTAGCTACTTTCCAAAAGTGCTAATCTGTGTTCCTGGTCAGGATGGAGTCCAGATAGCTAATTTTTGCCTCACCTAATCTTAGCCATCTTAAATCCTGTCCTGGGTAATTGCTTGTGAAAAGCATCCTGTGGGTGACTTGTCTGCCAAGGTGCTGTTAGATAGATTTTAGTTTTCCAGTGTTTCTTTATATTCCAGTGTGTTTTCTGGCCTGGCAAACAGGAACAGCAATCTCCTTACTGCCCAGGGTGGAATCACTCTCTAGGGTGGGTCTGTATTGATCCTTTGTGATATTTGTCCTGTGAAGATGAGAATAGTGGAAATAAGCATAGAAAATATCAAATATACACAAACTAGTGGGAATCAAATGAAGATAAAAGCAATCTGAATTTTTGTGCAGCTTGACTTTTGATTGCTGTATTTTAGAAATACAATTTTTAGTATAATTTTCATATCTTAAATAATTGGGTGCCATCCTGAATGGTGGCTGCTATATCTGCAAGGTTGGCACCTTCACCTGCATGGAGAGAGCACCCATTGTTCAGGCACATGGAGCAGCTCAGAGGTGATGGAGTATGAGATACAAACAGCTCTAACTGAATTGGAGAGATTCCTCACAGCAGTAGAAGGATTATGTGATTCCAGAATTTTGGGTGACGGTTCAGCGTTTGGAGGGGAGAGTGGTCTGGCAGGCACAAAATTCTTCTCATTTTCTTTTTTTTCTCCTTTGCTGTCTCTACCAATAATTTCAGATCCTCCGTCAGCTCTGCATCTAACTCTTGTTCCTCCTCTTGGCCTCATCAAGCCAATTGTGACATTCTTGAACTATTTACAATGTGCCTATATTTAACCTGTTTCATTTGTTAAAACTCAGGGTCTTGCACTTTTTACTCCTAGAGCTCTACTTCTCTTTTTTTTTCTTTTTAATAGCCTCATTCAAGCCTAGATCTATTAGTTTTACTTCTTTAAATGATGGTTTTGAAGGATAAAAGTAGCCTATGAGATAAATTTAAGCACAGTGAGCGTAGAAGAAAGGCTTTGCTCTGCCAGGGCAGTTTTTGAGCTGGAAGCCATTCCAGAGAAGCCAGTCTTTGTTCCCACAGCTCAGAGCATCCTGCCTGGCCAGGATAGGAATGTGCTGGCTCCTGGATATTACAGACTGTGGGGATGATAGGAAAGATGTATGTGCTGGCCTCCCACCTGAAGAAAATGAGAGAAGCCTGTGGAAAACAATCCTTCAGGAATTTACCTGCTAGAATATCTGCTAAATGAAGATTCTGTAAACCACAGAAAAAGGTGGATTTATGCAACATGTCTGGAGCTTGGGTGGACAGCTGTGAGGTGTTCCAAGGCAATTTGCTAGTTAATATAGCCAAAGCAGTGTTCTCCACGTGCAGAACTGATTTTACCACTTTTTCTGAGAACTTCATCCCACTCCAGCTGTCTGGCACTGAAGGTTGCAGCCGTAATGATTTTAGTTTGGCAGAGAAAAAAAAAGGGCCAGCACCATGGGTTTTCTACTGGGAAGTATTAGATAAAATTACGAAGGGATTGTTTTGCCTGCCCCACCTGTAATAAAATAGTAGTTAAACTGGCTGTGTTCTTGAGGAACTTCATGTTCCAACTTCTCTCTCCTCAGAGCTTATCCTGCAGTAGTAAATCAGAATAATGCAAGTCTTAATTATTTTTGTTCTTTATTATAGGGAGAGTTTCCAATTTGCACATAGACTCAATAACTAGTTTAGTGCAAGAGGAGCCTGCAGAGCTTGAAGTAAATGTGTTTGCTGAGTAATGAGCAACCAGCCTGGAGCTGGTGTTTTCAAACTTTTAGAGGGTGTGAAGACAGAGCCTTGGCCGGAGGTGTTTTCCCAACCATTGTTCTTGAATTCAGAACTGAAGAAGGACCAATCTACCCGTTTTTGAAGTATTTTTCACTTGATATTTGCGAGGATTTCCAGCTTGGAGATTATGATAGGAAAGTATTTTAGTTTGGCTTGTATTTAGATTTAACGTTGCAAGAAAACGGATAGGAAAATGTTACTACTTTATCACAGGCAGATGTTCTGTGGGTTTGTAGTGGTGGTGGGAAGGTGTCAGAAATTCCTTCTTTTGCTCTCCAAAGAGCGCAGAGTTGATGTAATCGCCTCTCACAATTCAGTTCCCTTCCCCCTTGCTCTTGCCTGGAATGCACTTTCCAGGTATTCCTGCTGTAGTCCCAAAATGCCTGCTTTTCATTGCAGCTCTTGTTTAGAACATGTATGTTCCATGTTGGGTCCCAGGGGTGCATGGAAGTATTTTCTTATCAAGAATACCTGATACTGTCTCGTGGGATGCAGATTAACAGGGATATAGAAAATGTGGATGCAGTTCTCCTGTCGGAAGCCATTCATTGCTTTATGATCACATACAAGTGCTGCAGTTGCATTGCCCTCCTTATGCTATGATTATTTACAAAACAAGATCGTGCCTGTTTTGTTGTGCTTTTTTTTTGTTGTTTTGTGAAACAGAAAAATACCAGTTGGGGAAAATCTGAAATGTGGAGCCGCAGAGGTTTTCTGCTGGTGCAGCTCTGGATATGGGAAGATAGGGAGTCTTTCTGGAACAGCTCACTCATAAATGCAGTGGTGTCTCTGTAAGATGGATTGATTTTTATTCTCCCCCTTCCTTTTTCTACCCCCTGCTAACTATACTATCCATTTTATAGACAACTTCCTTGGGCTGGATGTACTTTGTGGCAGCTGCTGTTTGAAATAGAGGAGTGCCAACAGGCACCTCACTGTTGAAAATAGAATGAGGAGCCTACATAAACAGATCTTGTTTGGGTGTAAGAAATTGGCTCATCTTTTGGCAGGGTATTGTTTAGATTGTTGCTCTTAATTTGAAATATGTTATATAATTGACAAAAAGAGTACAACCTGCTCTGCTTTTATGAATATTTGAGTTACAATATTCAGGATAAACTGTTGAGATCCATGTTGTGCCCTCTTAATTACATCAGGCTTGCAGGGGCCATTTGGTCATGAAACCTGTCCTTTTGGTAATGTGACAGTCACAAGTGTGCTTCCCTACTAACCTGAGATCTGACTTGTCCCCTGAGTAGAAAATGACTTTTTGAAGATGACTTTTTTTTTTTCATAAAGGAATAAACCCCCTCAGATTAATTCATGTGAAATGTGTAGAAAATCTGTAACTTTCCTCAGTTGTGAGAATTCTGTAATGAGATCCAAAAAGATCCTGAATTCGGGGAAAAAAAGGGAAGGTACAGTCATGCACTATATTTTTGAGCCTTTGATAGCTTAAATGGTGGGCAGGCCGAGTTGCACTGACTCATGGGCTTAGGTGACCTACATTTACCTAGCTCTGATCTTTCTCCAGGCACTATGGAGGTGTGTTAATGTTCTAGTTTTCAGCTGCAGGCTAATGATAAAGGACTGGCAGCTTCACTAAGAGTTTGCTCATGATTTGTTGCATTTTCAACTGTTAAAAGTTTTAATGTGCAGCTGCTCCACCTTAAAGTATGGCTTCATTTCCATCCATTTGTGTTCATAAAAGTGGGCTTTACCTTTTCCTAAAGAGGATATATTGACATAGGGTTTTTTATGAAACTGCTTTGCCTAAGATACTACTATTTAGGCTGTGGTACAACTGCAAATATATGCCCAGTGGTCTTCATAGCTCGTGGTTATGGGATGCTGGTTGCAAATTCAGAATCTAAAAAAAGCTCAAAGAGCAAACCTGCTTTTCAGTTTCACGGTTTATCTGTGCTTTTTTTAAAGCATTTTAATAAGTTTCTTGAGATCTGGGAGTTTGTATAATCTTGTTGTCTCTAATAAAGTAATTATCTGTGTACTGAGACAATGAATTTCAGCTCAGAGGACAACTTGAGGGAACGTTGCTCTTTCCTACATTTTCCATAAAAAAAACCTGGTAAACCTTGAGAAAACCGGGAGAGAAGTAAAGGGTGAGGAATCAATACCTTTTTTTGCTGTGTGGATGACTAATGGGATAGTGTTTTCTCTGCTAATAAAACCCAAGTGCAGTCATATGCATGTGCCCTTTTTTCCTTGCCAGAAAACACACTTCTGTGTGAATGCTTCCTTTTCCTCGTCTGCTCCGGAGCTGTAAGAATAAGTCCATTTGTAGGAGTAGCTTGGTGGGCAAGATAGTATAGCTTGGGGTGTACATCAGCTATTTCACCAGTTCAGTTTAAATGTGAACTAGTTTGACTTGTTCGACCGTCTGCTTAGATACTGAGTGGTGGCAAGGAATAATCCAGCTGTAAAAGCTGTAGTTTTTTCCTTTGTGGAAAAGCAGTTGAAGTGGGAGTATTTGCAGCTTAAACTAATTTGACTGGAAGATCTGAAGCTGTTGGGTGGTAGATGAAAGCCGCGTTAATGCTTTCTGAAAGCTGAAGTTGACACTTCATTTTCCTGGCTTTCTTGCAGCACAGGTGATCCCAGGATGATGATGCATCAGCAGTGCTATTTCTACCTATTTTTCTAGGACAAGCAGCTGTGGAACACGTACTCATCCTCCTTTTATTCCTCCAGGACAGCGTTCGTGCCGCTAGACAGGAACACCAGTGGAGATTTCACTGCAGGCAGTGAGTGGGGTAACATCAGCATTGATTTTTTTAAAGTGGTTAAGGGGACCACAGCAAAAAACAGTCGACATGGGGAGAGCTTGCAGGTCAGGTATTTTAACCCTTTGGGGTATTTTCCTCCCCTCCTTGGAATATTAGTTCTGTTACTGCTGCTTTTATCTGCATGGCTAACGTGCTGCTTGGTGATCAGAGTTATTACACAAATATAAAAGTACTTCAACTTTCATTCCTGAGTGGTAGAAAACAAATTTTCATGTGTAGCTTTGTTTGATGATTAATTTATGTAATTTGTGTTAAAATCTAGCTGCAGTTAATGTCTTGAAGGTGTAAAGAGGATGTTATTGATGAAATGATTTGTTCCAAGTGCTGTAGAATCAGCTGGAGTGCAGCTGGATGTTACACTGCTGTAATCACATTGCAGAGATTAAGTTAGAAACTGATTCCAGTTTTGTTGTGCCTGGAAACACCAGCAACTGACAATCAGCAGGATTTGGGATTTGCTCTAAGGAAGGTGTTTGACATGAGTGTTTTTGTAAAGAGAATTAATGCTGGGAGGCAGAGACTCAATACAGGGAACTTGATTCCTTGCAGTGTGTCAGACTGAACATGGAAATTGGTGACAGAGGCTCAGGAGCAAGTTAGAAATGCTGTACCAGCTTTAATAATCTCATCCATTCATTATTCCTAACTTGTATTACAGAAAAAATACATTGCAAATGAGGTACATTTTTTAGAATTTTCTTATCTGCAGAGTATTCATGTAATATTCTAGTCTTAAAATTTTAACTTCAAGAAGAGAGTAAAGATACAGCTCTTTAGTTAGTTATCCTCTTTTCAGTCGCACAGGAAATATTTCTAAACTACAGTTTTATCTGGTTCTTTCAGTTATTTTTAATAATTTAGTTGTTTGGAGATTTTTGTAGTCCCAAGAATCATATGACAGTATTTTGTATTCAATGCCCACACTTTAATTGCAAAATTGTGATAGTTGGAAGTAAGGCAAATAAATTAAATCTAAGCTAGTGGAACACCCGTGTCACCAGCAGAGAGAAGATGCCATTTAAGAATTGCGTAAAGTTTGTTTAATTTTGCAATTTTTTCTTTAATTAGTACGCTAGTTGTTAGTGCCAGTGTCTAAGGAAGGATCTTGGGTATGTCCTGCGTAACACTATCTTGTTTTTAAGGTTTATTCAAGCATTGTTAGTTTTATTTTCATGCTTGGTCTCATGGATGGGACATCTGCAAGAAGACACATTTGAAAACTCCCAGAAGTTCAGAACTTATGTATGTTGAAACCAGTGTTTGAAAACCAGGATGAAACCAGCCCTTGTAAATAATTGTCTCTTTAAAGTGATTGGTTATGAAATCTCAGTGTGGAAAATAAAGTGTGGAAAATACTTGAATAAATACTTGATAGTGCAGTGTAAGCAAAGCATTTTATTATGTTGGTCTGTGTTTACATTAGTTAAATCATGTTAATTTTAGTATGTTTGTTAATATATTGTACATCCCTGGTAAATGGTCAAATTGGGTTACAGTTGGGAATTGCAAAATGGAATAGATCTATCAGTATGTTTTGAGTGGTGGTCTTCCCTCCCAAAGGAGAAGTTCAGTAGCACTGATGATGAAGTGGGAAGGTAGCAGAGGTAGAGCTGTCTGTGCATCCCCCCTTTCCAAGAATTCCACATGGCCTCCCTCATTCTTTCCACACCCCCCTGCTTCCCCCAGAGGACGTTATTATTTTCCAACTGGTTTTTTTTTATACAGTTGGGAGTGGAATGTCACTGAGATTTGTTTGATACTGTTCTGATGCTGCTTTTAATGTGTAACAGAAATCAGGGTCCCCAGGCTGAGGTGATTAAAGGGACCCTTGAGCACACTCAGTGCTGTGTCAGTGATGGCTCTGCAGAGTTAAATAATCCAGGGAAGAGATGGACCAGTGCGGCGTGGAATACGTGCTCCTAAAAAAGTGAGAGGATTCCTTCCCAGGAGCCAGGACAGACAGCTTTTATATAGGTTGTGGAGAGGGTTTGAGGAAAGGGAGGTCAGCTGAAACTGAATTAAGTCTCTTAGGGATTAGGTATCTTTAAAAGTAAGTCTGGGGGTATTGTTAATTTGGAAATTTTTAAAACTTTCTCCCGATACTCTCTTTAGATTTTGTTCTCTGTTCAGTCTTGGTGTGACACCAGATCTCCTGAGCTTTATTTGTGCACTCCTGTGAGTGAACACTGACACCATTGACTACTGTTTAACATGCTTTTCAGGCAGCTGCCTTTTTGTCTGAGGCTATAAATCAAAATCAGTTTTTGAAATCAGTAATTGAGTGCTAAACAGTATTAGAGAAGGCTTGATTTTTTTTTTTTTTTTAAAAAGTTTGCCTTACTTTGTAAGGCAGACTTGTGGAGAGCTAATAATTGAATTTCAACTTTTCATGGGTCATGTTTTTTAATATTTTGGTTTTTTATGTTGCCAGATACACCTGAGTTTGGGTATTATTGATGGGACTAGGCCTGGCTTTGCTGGCTGGTCCAGGTGAGCCCTGTGCTCACGTGCAGTGCCCGACCTTCACTCAGGGACCTGTGCAGTTGTTGGTGCAGGTGAAAGGCTGTTCCTACCCTGGCACAGCAGTGATGGTGCAGACAAGCAGCTTATCTCGAGCACAGCACAATCTCTCACCTGCTCCAGGGCTGACCCTGAGCTGTCTGTGTCTAACTCCCACTTTTCCTTGGAGCTTGTCAAGTCCGTCTGTTATCCCCAATTGGGACCTTGAAGCAGTGTGACATGCAGGATCAGAGATTGAGACAGCAAAGGGCAGGTTAGTTGGGCGTTTAAAGGTATCATTTTGATGTAGTTGTAATGAATGTGTGTTTTCTTGCTCACTTGAAAATACTAAAATTGGAATTGAATTCATCTGGAATGGGTTTGGCAAAGCTTTAGCACGTGCTGCTGTATCTGTGCCATGTGTTAAAATGTTATTTATAGAATGGGGGGTAAGTTAATGCTGATCGTGAGTAGCTTGATAAGTTGTGTACATAATTTAATTAAATGTTTGATGTTCCAAGTATTAGATTTTATTTGTCAGTTTGGGAAAAAAAAAACCAAACAAATTTGGTAATTTTGAGGTTAGGTGGAGTAATTTCAAGGGTACAAGCTAGGACCCCAAAAGCTTATTCTAATAATGAAACTATTTCTTGTAAGGGTGTGTTGCTTTTATAAAATCCTAGTGTGCTCTTGCAAATTTCCTATTACTTAGGCATTTCAGGTGCAGGAAAACCTTCTAAATTTGAATTAATAATGTGGGGTAAGTACAGCAGCCATGCAGATGCTGTTTTAGGGCTTAAAAAAGTGTTCTCTTATGCAGATAACTTGTAGAGTGCCGGGTACACTGATTCCTGGGATAAATGGATAGATGGATGGATGTACAGCAGGCAGGGAGTTACAGCATTTTTTAAATTGCTTAAAATACATTAGCTTTTCCCCCCTCCTCTGAATCCTTTCTTTTTTTGGTAGGGATTGTTATACTTGCCATGGGATGTGATATCACAGTTCCTTTTCACTTTAGTTCATAGTTGTGTCTCAAAAAGGGTAGAAAATTCTGTGCAGCTTGCAGAAATTATTTCTGGAGAGGTGAGGCTGACTGGAGGTTGGTTAAATTGGGCAGGTTTTATGTCATCAGTCCTATGGCCTTAAGTTTAGTTTGAAACAGTATTTTTCTCAGTTATTAGGCAGGGATATTTTGACTGGTAACTTAATACAGGTGTAAAGCAGTGGTAAATAAAAACAAGTAAATTAGACAAAATTCTGTTTATTTCAAGCCCAAATAGAATGGTTTTTTTGAGCTTTAGTCTGACTAGGACTTGTGTTTGGGTTAGATGTTGTTAAATGTTTAAGGCGTTTTTAAAGTGTGCATAAAGAGTTGTATAGACACATTTCTCTATATGTATACACTGTTAAAACAGTTCATTAAGATAGAATTAATGATCACTTTGTTCAGTTTTTGTCTTGTGTTTCTTCATTAAAATGAAGCACTTTCTTTTGTCAGAAAGAAGTACCTGGCCTGTGATACCTTGTTCATTGGTAAATTAAATGACTGTATTATATTATTACATTGGAGGAATTAGGTTGGATTTCTATAACTTTTAATAGACTACACTTGAGATTATTGTTTTGTTCTGTTGTATTGCAGCATCAAAATTACCTCCTAAAACATAATTTAATGGCGAGTCAGCAAGTGATTTTCTTAGGTTTGTTTTTGGACTATGATAAATTCTAGTTCATATGTTGCTGAATAAAAATGTTTATATTGAGAGCATAAACCAAGCCTGACTCCTGTGCCAAGAACTGTGAAGTCACTTGGGTACAATTTAGGGATCTGTTTGGTTTGGGTGTTGGACTC
Organism: Malurus cyaneus samueli; assembly: GCA_009741485.1. Lineage (NCBI taxonomy): Eukaryota > Metazoa > Chordata > Aves > Passeriformes > Maluridae > Malurus > Malurus cyaneus. The sequence continues at coordinate 17,645,183 of CM019224.1, forward strand.
TCTCACTTGGTGGGCAGCAGTTGGCTGTAGAAGAGTTTTTGAAGCATTAAATGTTTAACTGTTCTTCACCCTTTGAATTACAGATGTTCCAGTTTGTTTTGACTGTTAGAGCTGTTTGTAGCCTAAACCAGATTACATTAGTATTTTTTTAAAAAACCTGAAGGCCATTAAAATGGTCAGACTCTGCCCCACGTAAAAGTGATGTGTGTATAAATCACTTTTTGTGTAAGAAAACTATGGTTTGTAATTGCTCTGGAATTTGGCTTTTGGTTAAGCCTTGAAATTTATGAATGTAGATGGCTGTGAGTCGTGTAAACAGCAAGTTCCATTGGAATAAACCACCTAAAGCTTGAAAAAAAAAATCCTGTGATTGGAATACTGTGGGTGCAGTTTGTAGCAACAGCCTGTGCTTCAGAAGAGATGATTTCCCAGATTTGAGGAATTCTTTTCTCTGGCTCAACTCCCACTCTGGTTTGTTGTATCTTCATACAGCCAAGCTAAGGATTTACCATGAGCAAGACTTGACACTGCTGAAAAACCTTTTCTGGTGGGAGGGTAGAGGAGAGCAAAAATTGTCCAGAATGGCCCTGGGAGAACACGTTAATAAATGGGAGGGGAAGCTGTAATGTGCTGGGCCAAACTGACCTGCATTTATCCTCAGCATTTCTGAATAGTGACTCTTAAAGTCAATATCCTTCCGCATGCCCAGAGTGGTATTTTTCAATCCTCTTTGTCTGTTTTGTCAGTTTATTCAGCTCCTTGTTCAGCTTTTCTATCCTGATACCTCTGTCCTGACTCTTTAGATGCTGTTCAGTCGATTACAGCTAGGGTGGAAATTTATAGAAACTTCCAGGTGCTGTGAAATGCCATCGGGTCAGGCCTTTTTATTGGCAATCTTCTGTTTTCTGTGAATGAAGTATAAACTCTCATTTTAGTGTAATTTTCTTTGTAGTCTTGTTAGATATTTTTTCTTTAGAGAATATTTAGATGGAAAATATCTAAAAAGCTGCGGGAAGATAATGTTGGAGAAAGATGTTTTATCTTAGGTTTGTTGTGGAGAGTTTCTGGAAGAACAAAGCTAATAATATTTAGAGTTTCTAAGCAGTTTCAGTTCTGTGCTTCTGCTCTCAGGTACTGTAACTCACCAGTTTAGCAGAACTCTGCAGAAGTAATTCTTGGGTTTTATTTGTGTTGTGAGGGGTGGCTTGGCTTTGCCCGGGGCGTTCATGAGCTGATGCAACTCCTCACCCCACAAGTTGGTCAAACTGGTCACAGGATGAGGAGCAGTTTGTGATCACCTCCAGTGGGAATTTAAAGGACAATGCTTTGTATACAGTTTAGAACCTAAAGTTCTTTGCTGAAGATTTGGGAATGAGCTAAGATGGAAGTTGGGTTGCAAACACATAGAGTTTCTGACTCCCAGCACACAGGTTTTTTTTTTTTTTTT
>CM019224.1:17646644-17675821 GCA_009741485.1 Malurus cyaneus samueli
TTTTTTTTTTTTTTTTATTCTAGTATCTTAGTGTATTTTAATATGAGTTTATTAATTGTGTTGAATATAAATAGTTATTTAACCAAATTTTTTTCTCTTTTATTTTTAGTATATTTTTGGGGAATTCAGCCCTGATGAATTTAATCAGTTCTTTGTGACTCCACGGTGCTCTGTTGAGGTAAGACCTACTTCAAACTTCTTTTAGAAATAACATTTGAAAGCTCATCTGCTTGTGTGAATTTGAAATGCAACAATACAAATACTTTACCATTCACTTGGCTTGTTGATATACATTCTGACAATATTGATCAGTAATCTTTCCATGTGTGTGGATATTAAGTCAATTTTTAGACATGAATTAAGTATTCCACCCTCTGTTTGTCATGTTTTGTAGCTGGAGTAGCTGACAGTAGTGATTAGATGTTGACAATGAGTTTTCCAGCCCTGTAACTCAGTTTTGCTAGTTTTTTTTAAAGGGATGGCTACTGAGAGCTTTCCTAGCACAGTTTCGGTTTTGAGTGGGCTCCAAAGTCTTGGGAGCCTTTGGAAGCGCAAGAACTGTCAATATTTTTGGCCAGGTGGAGCACTGCTAACTCTGGGTGCTGTGCTCACCAGGAAGGCTGTGTGTGAGGTCTGAGAAGTGCATCAGTAATGAACTAATTACAGTGACAGAGAGAAACACAGAGTGGAAACAGTTGTCTCTGTGTGTTTGAGTTCATTACACACTCACATAGCATTGCAGGCTCTTATTCTCTGTAGTTCTTGGTAGAGAATGAGGAAACCATTTTCCTTCGTGGGGAAGAGTATTATCCCATTGTCCTAATCTCCAGACTTGAAAAATAATTTTCCTCTGGGTCGATTTCCATGTATTTCCTCCAGACAATTCCATTCAAACATTTCAGTCATGCTTCCATCCTGCCCTCTCAACATAAAGGAAATGAACACTTGAGCTGTAGATGGGGAAATCCTTTTGTCACACTTTACAAACCATTGTTATGTGACTTAGTTTCCTGTAGCTTAATTTTCCAAGGATAATTAATGTAATAAACTGCTGAACAATGAAAGGGCACAAAGGGGATGGGGTGGGGTGGGGAGTGAGGGAAATTCAGAAAGGAAAAAGACCATTTCTGCTTTCCTCTGGGGAGAGTTGTGTCTCTGGTCTGTGGGAAGCAGTGCAGAAGAGATCTTTAGTTAATATGGCTGTTAATTGTGATGTTCTTGAATGTTTTCCCACCATAAATGCAGTCACAGAAGTGGGACATTTTCATCCCATGTACTGTCACCTGAAGTGCCCCACATCAGCTGTTCCACTGCTCACCTTGGGGAAGATGAAAATGTCATATCTTGACTTCTGTAAAACTGTTCTCAAAGTATGAACCTACAGCATCAGAACCAGTGTGACTTCATTTTCTGTCTCAGTGTACCACTTACTGGTTAGCTGTCAAAATAAAGAGCTGTTGAACGATGTTCCTAAAGTTTGTCCTTGATCTGGTTCAGTTCAATCTTTTAATTACCTGGATGATGAAATAAAAATGATTCTTATTAGTTTTACACTAATTGGTGTAAAAAATTGGTCTGAAAAAGCCAGGGTGAAATTCGAGAAGGACGAGACACAGATGATAATGCTGCTGTGGTGTTTGGCACAAGTCCTGTTGGGAATGTACTGATGGCCCTCTGAGGTCCCTTAATCACAGCCCAAAATGGGGCTCAGGCAAGGGAATAGTTTGAAACCTAAAGGTTGTCTAGAACGTGCTTTTACATGTGACATTTGTGACACATGTTCTGTCAGATACCTGTTGGCTTATGTGGTTCAGATGAGCCAGTTGTATGGAAGAAGTCAGCTTTGCTAAGGTGCTGTTGATTAATCAGATACCAGGGGACCAAGAAGATGGCTACTTTAAAAAAAATCTTTGTATTTTCTGAAAGTCTTTGATTTGGATAAAAACAAAAATTGCAAGGTTTATCATAAACTGTTCGTTGTAGACATTTAGAGTGATTTTTGTGGCTTCAATTAAAATTATATTAAACCTGTGTTCGAAATTAGTATGGTTACTATGTTCTGGATTCTCATTTTGACTTGAAGAGATGATACATTTAGATGTATTGATGTTCATAAATGGATTTTACAGGATCTGTACTTTTTATATACTTTTGCAATGGAATTTTCGGAATATTTTTCACCACTTCTGATGTGCTGCTGTCTGCAGTGCATTAAGAAGGCAGTTTGTAAGTATTTGTAGCTTTAGAGAATCAAAAACTTCAATATAGAAATCTTGCATTTGTCACAGCATTAGAATTACTATTTAGAATAACATTGTAAAACTGCAATACATCCTTAGTGTTCTGTCTCCCACTGCAGAACCAGTTCCACATTCTCCAGGGAACTGCTGGAATGCACTGTAGCAGTGGCTGCCAGTTCACTCAGTCACAGGAGAAGCTTTCAGCTGCTGAGGAGGTTTAGGGGCAGGTGAGGGGGGTTAGAAATTGCCCACCTGTGATTACACCATAGGGTTCTGTCCAGCCCTGAGTCCATAAAATGATCCATCTCTATACGAGATGTGTTTACAAACTTAGGGCTGTGGTTACACTATGCTTAGGCTGGTCAATATGTTGGAGAATCCACCCTAGCTGAAACATTTCAAGGTTCAGTGTCAAAAGGCTTAGGTGTGATTGTTGGCTGTGCAAAAGTTTGTTTCATCCTTTCCCAATTTGATCTATCTTTTTGTCTAAAAAGGGGATATGTTCCTCATCCTAAAATCGGGGTGATGAAGAAAAATCCTGATGCTGGAAGGTGAATTGCTTGAGAGGTTGGTGAGCCTGTAGTGTGTAACCAAGATAATCTTTATCTTTCAGTATTTGTGGTAATCTGCAAAGATGCCTGAAGCTGCAGTGTGGGATTTGATAAATATAGAAGCATGAGTTCAAGGCATCCTCTCCGAAAATCAAAACTCAATTATGATGTTATTTTTAAAGGATTCGGATGTTTCAAATGAAACTGATATCGAATGTTCATAGATTTGCTTTGCCTTTAAATAAGTTTCATTTCTTTTTTGTACAGCTCCCCCCATACAATGAAACAGTTTCATGTGGTATTAAATCCACAGGTAAGTTTCATGATGGTAAGAAATCAAGATTTTTTTTTTTAACTTCCAAGGTTGTGACACTTTCCTGAGATTTACTGTAACCTCTCTTTAAATATAATTGTTAGAACTTAGCAGTTACAGAGGCATATATTAGGCAGGTTGGTTTTCTAAACTCATTTATTGAATGACATCTGTGAGAGTTTTGGAAAATCCTACATTGAACCTCAGCTAATTACAGTGGACATCACCTTGATTGTGCTACCACACAGTCTTGCTGAAACACTTCAGGATGTAGCTGTGAAACTGAGGGGGCTGAGAGCCATGGCATGAGTATTTTCTAACAGTTACAACAAGACTGCTCTGTGAGCAGTGCTCTGTTCTGTGCTCCCTTTGAGTCTTGTTTCTGCCTGGCTTGGCTGTTTTTCTGGAGAATCCTGGTTTGGTTTTTTTTTAATCTCTTGATGGAAGTGTGACTTGATGTAAAAATACATTACAGAGTTCCCCTTTTAAAGCTGTAACACTCACAGGTCTCCTGTGCCTCAACCCATACCTCTTACAGCCTGACCTTACTTCAGTTACAAGAAGTGGACAGCTAGGTAGGAGCTGCCCTGGGATCACCACTATACAGCTTAAACCAAAGTTGCACAGTATTTTAAGCAGCAGGTAAATTAGTTCATGATTTCCTCCCTGAACCAGAGGAGAACAAGAAAACTGAGACTTACCCATATATAGATGAAAATGACACCACATCTCCTTAGAAAATCATGCAAGTATCTGACTGAACATTTTTCAAAAATACTCAAAAGAGGACCAAACTACACATTAATGTATAAGAATACCTGATCATTATCCTTAGAGACTTTGTATTGAAGATAAATGAGATGGCAGTCAGAAAGAAAGACTGCTAGTCCCATTTGAAAGCCGATCAGCAACACTTCTGACAGTTCAGGAGTTTTATTTAGTACAGGACCACTTTTAGGACCCTGAGTAGTTCTAAGTAGGAGTTAGAAAGGTTCTTTAAAAAGACCATATGGTGTGAATTGTCTGTTGGTGACAGAGGCATCCAGTCATATATTGCTTTGTCTAACTGGATTTCAGTTTTGTTCTTTCAGACTGAGATTTTAATGTTCACAAGCCATACAGAAAGATGGTTTGTACAAATGTCTTTCAGATCATTCCTAGACCTTGAGAGAACCCCTCCCAGCCTTGAGATTAGGTAATGACAGTAAATTAGGTTTTGCTTGAAAAATGTCTTTAACAAGCTTGCACTGTACTGTGCATACACATTATCACTGTGATGGCTGCATAGGAAGCTGTGCAAACTAAACTGGAATGCTTGGTTATGCAGAATATTTATATTTATATTTATATATGATAGCACACACTTACCATTTTACCATTCCCCATAGCTTAACTTTTTTTTCTGTACTTATCTTCAGTGTTTAACTTTATTACAGAATTAGAATGTCTTTTAATACCCACTAGGAGTAATCAAATCATGGCTTAAGCTCTAATATGCAGCACTCTGTTCACACTAATTAGTACTGTGCGTTCACAGATTTTAGGGTTGTACATAGACTGTCCTTGGAGCATCTGTTGGTGCTTGTTTCAATATGTGTGCCATGTTGTTCATGGCAGAGAGATCTGTTTCAGTTCTTTCAGAAACAGAGCTGTGAGCTAGATTGAAACAAAGATGCCCTGAAGCAAAGAGGCAAGTCAAAACAAACGAAAAAATATTACCTCTTATTTTTCTCAAATGAACTTGACAATCTTACAGCAAATGAGCTTCTGCCAGTCATTCCGTAGACTAACTATACATTAGCTACTGGTATTTATTATTCTAATCCTGCTGTAAGGTGAAAGGATAAATTGCTCTGCTGTAACTTCCTAATTTGTGTGTTAAATGCTCCAATACCAGTTATGCTCTGGGCAAGGTTTCAGCCTATGATATTCACTGTGCCAGAAGTGTAAGGGATATATTCTGTTTTCTACTTCCCACTAGCCCTGAGTGGGCTCTTGTGATCGTTAAGTGTACAATAAGCTGATAAATTCACCAAAACTAGGGAAAAAAGGCTCACTTGGATTATGGTTTTTGCCAGGTTAGCTTTGGGTCACATGAGTGCTGGGAGCTTGCTGGGGAGAGAGGAACAGGAAAGGGGTACAGAGGTGATGTCTTTTACTTTGGGCTGTGATAGACACAGACTTTACTCACCCTTGAAGGGAAACCACATTCTTTATTTTGAAATGATTATTATTTTTGACTTGTATTTTGGAAAAGAAGAAGTCCTGGATTATTTGATCTGTTAGAAACTTGAAATGTGCCCAATTTCTAACAAGGCTGGAGGAATATTGGGTGTTGTGCTGTTGTAACAAAGGGTAGAAAGAACCAGCTCTTGGTTCATGCTTAGCTAAGGAGTCACTCCATAAACAGCTGAACTGATGAAGAATGGTTTTGTTGTGGATTTATATCCCTTAAACCCCCCAAAACTTTGCATTTGCAAGCAAATGAAGCAGTGGAAGGTTTGGAGCTGTGTGTGCGCAGCCAGCTCAGGCTCTGTGGCACTGACAGCCCCTGGAACAGGAGGTGCTGCCTGAGATGCCCCAGCCCTTCCCTCTCCAGTGCATATCACACACAACTTCCCTCTCCTTGTCTCCAGGCTGCTGATTCTTTAAAAAAGAAACTTCAGCCCTCTCTTCTGGTTGGTGATGGCTCCTCAGTGATTGCAGAAGTGGCTGGTGAATGGCAGATAGACAGGGTGTTAGAAATGCTTTCTCACAGGGAGAGGGAGAAGAAATTTGGAATTTGAAATTCAGGCTCTTGTTAAGATGATTTAGAGAAACCAGATTCATGTGGAATTTTTCCCTTTTTTATTTTTAACAAGTCTCTTTTAGTCTGATTGGCAGCAAGATTGAAATTGATACGTGACATCTTTGCTTCTCATTTAGGTTAATAATTCAAAGCAGAATAGCAATAAACATCTGTATGATTTGTTCACTAAATCATAATATGTTGGTAGTGCATGGGGAAGTTAGGCCTCAACACACATTGAATGTTTGTTACTTTTCATTTGTTATTAAAAAATACAGATTCTTCTTTCTTTCACATTTTTTAAAGCTAAAGTGTTTGTTAGCAGACTTTTCTAGAACGAATCCAGGGAGTTTCAAAGCTGTTATATTGACAGTCATATGTAAGAATACCCTCCACTAGATTGTTTTTCCATGGGATTATTTCCCTAGGTGTGTGAATAACTTCTTTTCTGGGAACTGTTGGTTGCTTTTTTTGGTGTTTAAAAAAGTTCCATCTCATTTTTAGTGAATCTGTGGTGTACTTGAACATACACATTTGTTGACTTGTCATACATAATGTAAGTTGCACAAAATCTTAAAAGTTTAGTGTTGTATCCACTTCTATTCCTTTGGAATTAATATCTAGTGTTTTTTGGTTCTGTAGTAAGTCTTAAAAATTGGAAATGTATGTTTTAGACCCCATCATTGAGGAAACACAAAATATTAAAATGTAATGCCTTCAAAACACTAACATACATATCATAAAGACCTACAGAGCTTTAAAATGCCACTTACCTTTAACATTCCTGAAACTGTTTCATTAATTTTATGTCTTTATTTGATAGTTACAGAAGTAGTTGTAGCTGAAGTATTCAGTGTTTCCAGTTAGTACACATACATTATAGCAATAAATAAATTCCATGATATTGCAGAACTTGGTGACTGAAAATATTTTGTGGTACTGCTGCATGCCATGAGATTATTTCTTAGTGTTTCTTTAGTTTCAGGGTAAATCAATAAATCAGTAAAGCAAAAAAGCCAGTTCTTATGTACAAGTTGAATGCTTGTTTATGTTAAGGAGTATCTATTGTGTTTCAAACATAAACATATATGTCACATACATATACACCATACTCTCACACAGTAATAAATTCAATTGTGATAAAATTAAAGAAGCTGTCAATGAGCGTGGAGGTTCAAAAACTTTCATTGCAGTGTTCCGTGTAGTTAATGTTTTGTGGTTATTAAGGATTATGAGGAATCTTTGATTATGATAAATCACACCAGGAAAACTAAACCCAGCCCCTCAGAAACCAAACCTCACGTGTGGAAAAAGAGGTAAAGATTTGGATTTTGTAACTGTCAGTGGAAAAGACTGGCTTTAGAAGAAGTGTGGAGTTAAATATTGCACCATATTTTATAGGCAGTTATCCAGTAATTAATGCAATTATTTCTACAGACATTGGACTTTAATACTTTTTCTTAAGAGGTGAATTTAATAGGAATTATGTGCAGGAGCTGTGCAGTGAATTGGTAATTACGTAACTCTGGTTAAGAAAACCTGAATCATGCTCTGTTACCTTTAAGGAAATTATCTTCTGAAAATCTTTAGGATTGAGAATGAGAATTACTTTGGGAGAATGTAGTTTGTTTTCTGGGCTACAGGAAAATAGGAAGTTTTTTTTTCCTTGCTTTTGTAGCTTTTTGATTCAATGTGATTCTCTAACTGCGATTTGCTTTCTCTTGTCCAGGGGAAGAGTATCAGAGAATTGAATTTGGTGTTAATGAAGTTATTGAGACTCAGTCATCTGTCCTAAATAACACCGACTACAGTATTTCAAGTACTCTGAATCCTCAGGCTCCAGAATTCATTCTCAGCTGTGCACCTGCTCAGAAAACCCCAGGTGATGCTCTCAGCGACACCAACTACAACTCCATTGACTGCCAGTTCAGTGACCCCAGCCTGGCTCTGGACAGCGGCTCCAACGCTGAAAACGACGCCTTGGCCGGAGGCCTCGGGCAGAGGGAGCGGAAAAAGAAGAAAAAAAGACCCCCTGGATACTACAGTTACTTGGAAGATGTCCCTGATGGCGTGGCTGCCCCGGAGGCGCTGGTGAACGGCCACGCCACGTCCGCAGGACTCAACAGCCTGGGCACGGAGGACACGGAGCTGGCAGGAGACCTCCCCTCCCTGGCCACGCCAAGGACTTGCAGCAGCCCCGCCAGCTCTGTGGACTTCCTGGCCGGAGCTGCGTGTGCCGAGCCCGGCCCTGGCAGCGCAGCCCCCGGCAGGACTGCCGGGCAGCCCGAGGTATGCCGCCTTCCTAATTCTGAACAGTTTTGCCTCCCCTCGGAGGCCGTCAGAGATAGCCCCCTAAGGACAGCTGTTGTACAGTCTTATGCTGGTACTGATACTACTGAAACTCTGGGCGTTACTAATGGACAAACACTTGAATCCTCTGGTGAGGACACAGCTGCCAATGGGGTAGAATTGCACACTGTGGAAAGCACTGACTCAGACCAAGCTAAGCCTGAGGAAGCTTCACCTACTACTGAGGCAACGGTCCCGCTTGCAGGATCAGTCCCCGTTAATCAGCCTGCAAAATCGTGGGCTAGTCTTTTTCACAATTCCAAGCCCTCTGCTTCCACATCTGTGGTCTATGTTGAGACTAAGTATACCCCTCCTGCCACATCTCCTCTGGTCCCTGAAAAACAGGTTGAAGTCAAAGAGGGACCTGTTCCAGTTTCAGAGGATCCCGTAGCCATAAAGATTGCAGGTATAGTTAATACACACGAGTGGATGTTACACTGGAAGGGTATTAACTCTGCTTGTAAACAGGAGTGTGCAGTGCTGATAGAGAACATTCCTCTGGTAATGAGACAACTGTTCAAACATTGCATGAAGGATGTCATTTGAATAAGCCAGTTTTGTATCCCCCTGAGTAAACATTCCAAGCAGGCATTGCCATGTCATTATCCCAGATACGGTCAAACTATTGCTGCTTGTCTAACAACTTGTCAAACAGTCTGGAAGTGATCTGTGGTTTGATACAGGCTGCTCGTGTTCAGCTGTGTGCTTTTGTAACAAGGAGAATATGTTAGAAAGATTTGTTCTGAAAGCGGTGTGTTACATTATCTGGTATTTATCATTTTGTAGTGTATCCCAAGAAGAGCCATTACTGTATTTATCCCAAAGTAGCTCAAATTCCTGTACACTTAACAGCAGCTGAAGTGTAATGTCGACATAGGCCTTCAGAAATGTCAATTCAGGAAATACCATATTTACTAATACGCTTTTGGAGAGGTCAGTCCTTCCAATTTTAGAATTATCCTTAATCATTATAAACAATATTTGCTCTATCCATAAACAGTGCTAGCTATTCCCACTTCAAGAATAAACCTAAGGAGCTGTCCAGAGGAGACACCAGGAAAGGGAATGAGTGCTGTAAAGGCTTTGATTCTTGGTCCTGTCGTATTTGTGGTTCTAACAAGAAATGCTGGAAGATGAACTGTTTGTACAGATTCAGCTAGAAAATGTAAAGTTCTCCCAGTTGGGTGCATTTTGTGTCACTGACTCCTGTGTTGGAAACTAAGTAATTACTTTAAATGTAAAGTGGTCCATGTGTGAGAAGGGTTGTGCAGAGTCCTGTGGTTTATGCTACAGGGGAATTTACAAGCAGAATGCTGATTTGAATGTGACAGCTTCATATCAGACTTCCACTCTTAACAGATTAACACTCTTACTGACTTGGAGATGATGTTCGGAGTGCCCAGAAGTATGTGCTGCCTCTTCCCCTCCTTACTCAGCAATGATTTCATTACTCAGAATTGCCTGTTGAGAGAAAAGCTGTCAGAAGAATTTATATTTTGGTGTATTTTCTATTTAGGTGTCACAAATACTGTATTAAAATGTACATATATTTAAAAGCAGGTGATGACAGTCTGCATGAACTCATGTAGAGGATGTTGTAGCCTTAGAATCTCAAGGTATCATTTGATAATGAATTTTAACTTAAAACTATTTTGTGACGGTCATGAAGTTAGGACTACTTGCCAAAAATGGAAAAGGTTTTTATTTTGTCCAAGTTGTTCCAGCTGTAAGATAACTTTCTAGACTTTTACTGTTTCTGTACTATTTTTTGCCACCAGGTGGGAGCAGAGCTTTTTATTTTGTCTTCAATGTAGTAAAACACAAATGTAACTTTTATCCAATTTTCTTGTGCACCTTCACTATTAGCTTGCTCTTTGGGCAGAGGAATAATCTGAGTGTAGATTATGAAGTTCTGGTGATCTGATGAGTGTCTTTAGTACAGCTGAAGAACACAAAGTTGGTTTTTTTTTTTCCTACCAATGTGTGTTAGTACTAATTTACATGGAAAACTTGGAAGATAACCAATTCTGCTGTTGCTGTTGAGGACTTGATGCTGTGGCAGTCTTTGGGCATTCCTTCAGAAGGAAAAATCTCATGGTGCAGCAGCAAAAATGGAAGTAAGATTTCAAAACTGTGTGGGCAAATGTGGAAAATTTGAATTTACTTTGTCTCAGATATTGTTGGAGTGACCATGCATGTGAATCCAAATACACAAAACAAATGCATAAAGGAGATAACAGTTCTGCCAAGACTAGTGAAAAGAAAGAATTAGTTGAGATTGTAAGAAGCCTGTTTCAGTGTTGTATAATAAAATATTTTTTCTCATTTTACGGGTAGGTAAATGCTAGAGCAGTGAGTTGTGGAGTCATCCAGGGTTTGGGGGCTTTTATAAACTTCCCAAATGCAGCCTGTTGCACACTCAGACTCCATTCTTACAGAAATGTTTTTGTGTAGGGTGATTTAGCTGTGTTGTCCTGGGCTTTTTTAATCATTGTTCCACATTTGAGGAAATATCAGAGTGACAGACACAACATTCTCTAAATCGGGGCCTTCATCCATGTGTTCAGTTCCTGACCTATAACCACCCTTACCTCTTCAGCATGGACACCATATCCACGGGGCTTCTCTTTCAGTAAACTTTGGATTTGCTTTGATTAGGAAATCACCTTTTTAAATAAAATTAGATATTTATAATAACTAAGCCCAGTGAATGAACTTCAGCAAAATGTTTTCTGTTTACCAGCAGAAATAACTAAACATGATGAAATGGTTCTAGATGTGTTTTCAAATCAAGGTCTGGTTTCACAAGTCAGTACCCTCCAAAGGAAATGAGTTTTCTGGATAATGACATGAGCTTTCCAACAGGTTTTGAAATTTTTAAAATTTTCTCATGGTTGTGCGTGTTTCTTCTGCTACTCTTGTAAAAGTTGTTTTAGTTACTGTGTAAACATTAGCTGTAAGCTGGAAATGTGCTGTTGAATGTATTGCTGTACACAAACCCAAGGTGTTGGTGAATGAAACAAAATTCACAGGAGTTGCACTGGAGCCTGTTAACAAAGCTTTGTGACCACAAGAGGATGCTAAAGGTCCTAATAATATCTCTGTTTAGCATGATGCAAAAATGGGGAAGGAAAGAGTTAATGTGAAAGGTTACTGATAGACACGAAAAATAGAAACTTTTCACGTTGCTTTTATCCTTATTTTCAACAGTGATTAGTTATTTTAACAGAAATATTATATGTGTGAACACAGTTCAAATGTTGCTGCTCTAATAATGCATTCTGAAGTACTTAAACAGTAATTTAATAAGGTGTTTTAACCCTTGTAGAAAAGAATTTTCTTCTACATCTGTGCTAGATCTTACATTTCCTTGCTCTTTCAGGTGGCACATTCTTTATGTAATAGACAACTGAATTTAAAAAGTTCTGGTTTTTGGCAATTGTATTTGGTTAGAACCAGTGTTATCTGCAGGAATATATGAATTTATGATAGGGAGATAGTTTGGGAGTAGAGGGACATGGATTTTTCTTTGCAGTTCTGCCACCTCCTCTGCTTAGTTACAGCTTTGTACCTCTGTTTTTGTACCTGTGTCATATTATCTGTTTAGTCCTTTAGTGAACAGCTCAAACTCTTTCAGTTTATAACACATAAGAGTTTTATAGGCCCTCACCTTTATTATAAAAATAAGTAACCCCATTGGTATACAATTGCTGTATTTATTTGCAGTTTGTATTTTGTCTTGTGTACATCTTCTTCTTTGCAAATCATAAATATACAAGTTCCAATATTTCCTTTAAACAGTTCTTATTTAGGTACCTAAATAGAAAATCAGGATTCCTGGAAAAGCTCCCTTTATTGCTCTTGGTTTCATAACTGGGACAGACTAATGTGCAGTAGTTTCTGAGTTTTAAACTCGGGCTGTTGCTGAAGGTCTTGAAAGCAGGAAAGAGTAGGAATTATGTTATGTAAGGCTGTTATCTCGTAGATTTTGGAAGTCTTAAATAAAACACCCTGTTCTGAAGAGCAGGGTAGCATCTGGCTGTGTGTTTGCACTGAAATGGTTTTGTTGGATGATACTGAATAGTCAAACTTCTAAACTGACACTGCTGTGTTGGCTTCATCTCTCTTCAAAGCAGAAAAATGTGGGAAATATTCCATGAAATTGGTGACCAGTGATCCCAGCTAATGGCATTTTTTTTTCTATGTATGTATTTATATAGCAATATAAATAAAAGTATCTGGTTTTAGGAAAACAAACATCCAAATCAATAGGTCTTGTTTTGAAATGACAATGATGAGTTTTGGACCAGCATCTTCTGACCTGAATCCTGGGATATCTTCGGTGGAAGGAAAATCGGCTGATTTGGAATGTGAGCAGTGGTTAAATGGAGTGAAAATCGTTTGCTGAAGTTTCTGAGAATCCTGTTCATTGATTTGAATTGCTGTCTAATGCTGCAGCAGATACTTTTTGATGGCCACGAGAGTTTTGTTGATGCTTAATTTACTGTTTCTCATTCTGCAGAAATACTGGAAAATGTAAGACTAATACATAAACCAGTGTCTTTGCAACCCCGAGGGCTGATCAACAAAGGAAACTGGTGCTACATCAATGCTGTATCCTTCCCTGGGAAAAAAAAATAATGCTCTTAAGTTAGTATTTGTATATTATATCTGTCAGAGTTTTTCTGGTAAGTATTTTATAAAATTGTTTGTCTTCCCAGATCCTTCTCCTGTGGTTAAAATGTTGAAGTATAGCAGCCAGCAATCCAAGGGTGTTTTGGATCATTGAACCTAGTGTGCAGGTTCCCCTGCAATCCTGTTGGCAGTTTGTTACCTGGGTCAGAATATTTCAGAACTGTAACTTCTAACTGAAAACCTTCTTGTATTTTCTACCTTCCCGTGACTCTGTGCCTCCATTTAAGTCGTTCTTTCTCTTTTGCCCTTGAAGTAACAGTTCTTACTCTTGGGCTTTGTTTTGCAGTTTAAGTGGATCATTTGGGTTTGTGCTGAGCAGGTTATCACTGTTGAATCATCTGTGTAAAGCAACATTTAAGTTAATCCTTCTATTCTATGTCTACCTTACATATGGAGGATGAGCTTGCTCTCAACAAATTGGAATTGTATTCCCCTGCAAACATAACTTTTACCCTGAGGAGCAGAAAGCACCCTCTCTCAGTGCTATATTATGATATTAATTAAAATACTAATAATTTAAAAAATTACCTCCCGTGTCAGCAAGGCTGACAGCAAGTGACACTTCGGGTACTTTAAGTGCTGGTACTGCTGGTGAAAAATATTCCTACCAGTTTCAAGACTGATCATGATAAGTCTAATAGAGTGTTTCCAGACCAATGATTGTGCTTTAAACTAAAACTTTTGTCTTATATAACCAGTTCTGCACTCACTGGGTTACCTATACTATCCATCTTAGCTCCCATTCTTTCAGCCTTGGAAGTTTTGCAGGAATTTGATTCAAATTTTGCACGCTGGAGGGATCAAATTCATCTCACTCTTCAGCTGTTGAGATTGATGCCTTATTTTGTCCTTTCCCTCCAGTCTTAGAATGCATTTCTCTGCTCAGTTCCTTCACCAACTAGCACAGATCTGTGATGGTTTTAGTCTTATTCTTCCAGCATATTCGAGGTTGCTCTCAACTCTGTGCACTGCAGAATGTCTCACATCTCAGTGGGTTTTGCTTTGGTTGCAGGGGTGACTCAGCACTAAGTTTCAGCTGGTTTCTTCCTTCTCAGACAATGTGTTCCAGGTTATCCCCTGCCAATTTTCAAATGGTTAATTTTATAAAGTCTTTCTTCTGAAGTTTCTTTTCCTCTCCTGCTCCTAGATGAAATATTTCCTTACCCATTAATTAAAGTTTTTGCCATGATTAAAATGTCAGTGAATCACTGCATGTTACAAGACACTGGGGTGTTTTCAGTAAAACTTCTGTACATTATTGGTTAATATTGCGGTGAAGCTTCATTCTCTTCCAATTTAATTATTGGATTGATCTGCTTAATAGAAATACAGCTCTGTTTTGCATATCATTTTGCATATAATTGCATATTTGGTTGATACACAGATGCCATTTTCTGCATATTTCCTTAATGCCACTGCCTAGACCCTGCAAGCCTTGGTTGCTTGCCCTCCAATGTATCATTTAATGAAGTCCATTCCAATGTATTCCAAATCGCAGAGGCCGTGTACCTCCACACCAATGCTAGACAGTTTGTAAGTAGCTTGGGAAAAAGGAATAAAAGTTTGGGATCTAACTAAACTCAGAAATACCTAACAAATCATCAAACGTTGATATGTATTGAGAAGTTTTTTGTGTGTTTTGGGATGATAGTTTTATAGTGAACTTGGGTGTTTTACAAGTACTTGGCTTGTCAAGGAAGAGAATTCCTATTGCCTTGGGAGTATCAATTTTTTGTGGTGTTTAATATACAAAAATGAGCTGTGAGAGGTGAAAGGACCAGCACTTGAATTTCATTGCAATGATCAAGTTGATGTCTGAACTTCACTCAGATTCTGTGATAATATTCCTTGATTTTTTCTCTTGGCAGTCAAAATGACAATGATCTGATTTTATTACTTGATCTTCTAAGTCTTAACTTGCTGCTGATGTCCAGTTGTCCCTTCCTTTCTGTTTCAGTGTTCGTTTAATGAATGAGTTCACTAATATGCCTGTACCTCCTAAAGCAAAGCAAGGTGAGTGGGAACGGGGACACAAAGTATAAAATGATGGGAAGGAGCTTTGGGGTAAATATCTGTGTTGGGGGAGGCGTTGCACCTTAAATTTTTTCTTCTGTTTGGTGAACCAAATATACAAGTGCAAAAAGAACAGGTTTTGTTCACTTAATTGTGAAGAAGTCATCTAAGAACATTCCCTTTCTAAGAAAATCATTTGATACTCCCTGTATTTTCTCCACTTCCTTCCTTACATATTCCCAGCTGTTTGTTTATCAGATTGCTCAATTCTGTTCCTTAAATCCTGAGCACTCACTTTGATTTGGAACAAAATGGAGCCTTAAGCAGTTGGAGATTGCCTGCAGGAATATTATCCCGGCTTCTGATTCCAGTGGGAAAACTTCAGGAGTATCTGATTCCTGCTAATATTTAGGCTCAATGATGATTGTGGCATGAGAAATACAATATTTTTTATGCAAATAAGTTATCTTAGAGGTTTCTGTTGTTTAATCTGAACTTTAAACCAAGTCTGTTGTATTACAAACTTGTAGAAACAAGCACATTCCTGAAACTGTTCTTTATGTAACCTGATAAGGAAATATCACAAGGAGCTGGTTGTTCCAGTGATTTCCAAACCGTTCAGACATTTCTGTGGTTTCTTTCTGTAAAACAAATCTTACTGGCTTATGCAACTTACTTTACTTGTAGGTCATTTTACTCTGTGTAGTTTTCAAGTAAAGTTCTGAGGCCTTGTATTGCCATTAGGTGGAACATTCTGTCAGGCTGTTCCTTGGGTTTTTTTTTTCCTGCAGTGAGAAAAAGTGATGTGTTGGAATTGCAAATTCACAGAAAGTTTAAGGACGTGTTCTTTGAGTACAAAAGAAGTGCAAAAATGTAAATAACATTAGAAGTGTTCTTTTATGATGGCTGTGGATATTCTTATTAAAACTTTCCTGAATATCTTTCTGTTTGTGTAGGGTAGCATATTTTAAAATTGTGTTTACAGATAAGAGTTATGTCTTCTAAATCCTGAGCTCCAGATGACAAAATTAGAATAAAACTTGTAGTAAAACATGCTGGAAAGAGTGTGAAAGAGTATTTTAAGATATAATGTAAAGAGTGTTTTATTTATTTTTATTTACATTAATTCTGTTTGACCCTGCAGCTTTAGGTGATAAAATAGTGAGAGACATCCGACCAGGAGCTGCCTTTGAACCAACCTACATTTACAGGCTCTTGACGGTTATAAAGTCAAGTCTGTCAGAAAAGGTGGGACTTCAAATCTTTGTTTTCTGGAATGGCAGTTCAGGGCAGTCACACACATTAAAAATCTGCAGGGCCAAACCTCAGGGTCTGTGCTCAAATGCTATTAAAATCAGCTCATTGATAATTCATTGTAATGAAGCTTGACTGTCTTGGGACCTGAATTAGAGGAAAATGTTAATTACAGGTTTGGCAGTTTGATATATCAGAATAATGGAAAAATTACTGTTGGAACAGAACATCTCTTTTTACAATGGAGTTGCCAGTTGATTTACATTTAAGAAATGAGCAGTTGTTCATTTTTGTGAGGAATTCAGCCAAAACTGGTCGAAGGTCCACAAACTTCAAAATACTTGTTCAGGTTTCATTTCAATTTAAAGATAATAATTCCAGCCATTTTTTGATTTGGCCTTGGCTTGGCAGCAACTTTTAACAGTGGTAGTAAAAGAAATGGCGGGGGCGGGGGAAATACCATTTCATGCATTAAATGGAATTTGTGTTGAAAAGAATGCAAAAATTCTTGTAGCCATTGTGGAGCTTATGTGTGTATTTACTGCTTAGGGCAGTTTGGATTTAACTGGCTACAAATGAGGCTTTGTTGCAATAAAATCTAAACTTTATTTGACATTACGACTTTAGACTGAGTATTTGCTTAATTAGCTAAATTAACAGGAGAAAGCTGCATGTACAGTGAACTTTCTCTTAAAAGAAAACCATGAAAATGTCATGGAATTAATTGGAAAAATTATTTTATTCAGGGCAGGCAAGAGGATGCTGAAGAATACTTGGGATTTATCCTCAATGGACTGCATGAAGAAATGCTGACCCTCAAGAAACTTCTCTCTCCACATAATGAAAGTTAGTGGATTTTTTTTTTTTAATAGCAAACAATTTCAAGTACTGGTTTTGTGTAGTGATTCTGTAATACAGAGAAATGTTTGGAGTAGATGTTGAAATAGGGGTAGAATGCCATATTTTAGAGGATAATAGCAAATAATACTTTATTAAAATCTGGATAAAATTAGTCCATTCTGCCCAATTTATGAATTACTGGACTTCTGGAAAGGCATCATCATTCTGTCAATACTCTGAATGACAATAAGTCACATTCCTGGTCCCCCTAAGTAACAAATCTCAATATTACACATTTTTACTTAGCCCAGCTGAACATTTTGAGGACTAACTGGAGTTGACCAGTCTTGTCTTAAGCACAGATATGTTTATCATGCATAACACCTGCAATGTCAGTGGTTTCTAATTCAAAAATATATTAGCCTTTTTCGCTGATCTTTAAGCCACTGTTTGTTAAGATTATTTTTTTTTTAAATGGAAATTTCTAGGCCAATTGCTAATTTATATCTACTGTAAACAACGAACTAAATTATTTGAAAATTCTTACTGACCGAGTTGGAGGAGAATTTACTTTGAAAAAATTAGTAGAATTTGTATTCAGAGTAAAATGCCAATTTAGTTTATAATGGCTTTAGCTTGAACCCCGTTTACAAATAAAACAGAATACTGCAAGCATCAGCCAAGAATAGAATTCAAACCACTAGTTATCCAGTTTCTCTTTAGTAGGGTAATTTTTTTAAAATATAAAATGATCATTCCATATTTTGTTCCTTGGCAGTGTGCAGTTTATAGCCTCCTGACTTTGGCACTTGCAGGGAAAATATTTGCTAAACCTTGGCTTCCCTGTAAAATACGGGTGCAGAGAAGGAGTTATATTTAATAATGGCATAATTCTGTTTCCAGAATAGCACTCAACTTTTTAATTTTCTACCCCATAAATTTACTACTAAAAATATGTCAAACTTAGCTATTTACATCCAGTCATCAGCGAGCTGCCTTCTGTTAAGACATGAATGTGTCCAGCTGAGAACGAGCCTAGAATGTGCTTGTTTTCTTTTATTTACTAAAACTATAATCTATGAAAACACTTCATCCTCAGAATATTATTTATATTGTTTTTATAGCCTTTCAAATACTTTATCAATGTGCATATTTTATTTTTTTTTAAAAACCCAATGTGTTTTTTTTTCCCTTGGTCAATTGAAGAACTGTCGGTGTCCAACGGCCCCGAGGCTCAGAGTGTTCCCAAGGAAGAGGAGCAGGAGGAGCAGGGGGAAGGCAGTGAGGATGAGTGGGAGCAGGTGGGACCTCGCAACAAATCCTCAGTCACTCGCCAGGCTGACTTTGTCCAGACTCCAATCACTGATATTTTTGGTGGTCACATAAGGTACAGTACCTTTTCCTACAAGTTCTTGTCTTGCAGTGTCTGAATGGTTATTAAATATCTTAAATGAACAGATTGTTCTGACATCCCAAGCCATGATTTGCAGTTGTAGAAAAGAAGTTTGAAATATTTACGCTTTAAATATTGTCTAAGAATTCCCAAGCACTTTAGAGCTACCTGGTTTTTTTCATCTCATGTTGTAAATAAGGAGACACCAAGAGAATGAGATTTACAAAGAGTTAAATCATGACAGTCAAACAGTTAAATAAAAAATTGTAGATTTTTGGTTATTCAGCCCCTTAATGCTTCCCAGAAAAAGCTATATTTACTATTAAATACATGTTAAAGGCAAAAGAAGTCTGGAAAAATGTAAATTGCTACAAGATGTTACTGGAATGAAAAGAATGTGGGATATTACTTAAATGCAGGTCTGATACCAGACAAAGGCAGAAAGTAGCTACTGAAAGAATATTTTTTGGCAAAGAAGCCTTCTGACTTGTTTGGAGAGATGTGTAATTTAAAATGAAAGCAGAGTAAACACTTGCTAAAAACATACTGCAAAACAAAACTGCTAGACTTGAAGAATTATTTTTAAATTGGAGACAGACACTTAATTGCTGGTATTTGACTCTCTGTGTTGCCGGATATTCAGTCTACAAGTGTGAATAATGTGGGCTAGTGCCTTCTGCCTGGGAAATTCTCTGAAATTATTTATTCTTCTGGGGTCTGAGCCAGACAGCTGGAAAATAAAATTATATTTCCCATAGAATTTGGCAGACAGATGTTTGTAGGTATTGATGGAGTCGTGCATCAATGGCTCACTTACCCAAGGTGCATATAAATATCACAATATTGATCAGAATTTGTCAGTATTGTTCATCTATCTCTGTGATTCCATCAGTTTTTATATTAAAAATACTGAGATGATGCAGTTTTCTATAGAAGTCCACAGAAAATGATAAAAAGCAAAGGTAAGACTGGAAAAAAGGCAAAAAGTTGCACTGAGCAGCAGAACCACAGGATCCAGTCCAACATCTGCTGGCACATCTGCTTTATTTATCCTTCACACCAGCTCACACCATTTACCACAGAAACAGCAGCCCATGGCATGTTGGAAAGCATCACCTTCTGGGGGTGGAGATTGGAAGGATTGAATATAAAACTGCCAGTAGAATTCCACTGAGTGGAAGCATCAGAAACTGGAAAAATCCAATGGGAAAAGCTGCAAGGAAAAGATGGTTTGAATTGGCATCTTTTGGCTTGGGAAACTTCAGAGTTGGGAAAATTTAGGCTGTCCTTGGGAGGCTTGAGTCTATTAAATGTCTCTTTAGGCATAATTAACTATAAATTGAGTTACTTAAGTAACTCATTCTTCCTTGAAGGTTCTGTCTTGTTGAAAACAACACTATTGCATTTTGGATTTCTTTTTTTCTCCCCAGATCTGTTGTTTACCAGCAGAGTTCCAAGGAGTCTGCCACACTGCAGCTTTTCTTCACCCTGCAGCTGGACATCCAGTCGGACAAGATCCGCACCGTGCAGGATGCCTTGGAAAGTTTGGTGGCCAGGGAGTCTGTGCAGGGATACACCACAAAAACCAAGCAAGAGGTGTGTTCTCTTCACCCCTTATTTACAGCCAAGTGCTTAACTTTTAATTTAAAAGGGTTTTCATGGAGCTCTGGTTTTACAAAGAGTTACAAAAGAGGCACAAACCTTTTCAGAGCGTCCTGCAGCAGTGAAATGCCAGCTCTGAAACAAAGCCAGGCCTGTAAATAGCTGGGTTTTAGGGTGATGTAATAATTTATTGGAGATTTTACTGGAGCCTGTACTGAATTAACAGGCTGAACTGTGATATCATACACACTGTAATGTTTGCTGTAATAATTTACTGATTCCTGGGGATTGCCAGGTGCTGTTAGTGAAGGAGCAGCTCTTCAGAGTAAATTTTCTCAATTTTCTATTTACAAATAATCCATAATAATTTCAATAAAAAAGTACTTGCAAGGAGGAAAAGCATGCCTTTGGCCTTGCAGCTAGAGAACTTGTGATAGAAGGGAATAATTAAAATTTTCCTCTCTAAGGCCTTGCCTTGCTCCCTGTGGTGGGCAGTAAAGGACATCCCTGGTGTGCATGGATTGCTCAGGAGGGAATTGCCAGTGTACTGTTGGTAACTCTGGAATTGTTGGTGTTCCCTCTGACATTCATGTCTAAGTTTTCAAAATACTCCAAGTGAGAATAGTATTAGATAAAGGATGGTTCAAATTGCTTGATAAGCTAAAGATGAATAGTGGAAGTTTGTTTGCCTTGAATATTCAGAACATTTATTTCTCCAGTTGTTTTCCATGTGAAAAAAAAATCTGCAATTCAAGCTCATTATGATTTACCACAAAGATCTTGTTGCTTGCTGTTCATTTTTTTTGGTTTTTACTTCAAATGGGTTTAAGTTTTAATTGATAACCCAGTGCTCAGTTTGGGGTTTTGGAAGAAATGTATGTTCAAATTAGGTGCTGCCTGATACTTCAGAGTTTGGGTGGGAATACAAAGTGTTCACAGTGTCTTATAGATTTTTTTTTCAGAAGAAATTCAAATTTAAATAGTTCTTGTATTAAAATTGTAGTAAAGACACTGAACACATTGTCTGTAGAACCTTGGAAAGAGATGATACTTCTCCCCCATGAATTTCTATTCAGCACTCAGTAGGTTGTAGCAGAATCAAGCCACGCATTGAAAAATAATATTCTCATGGTTACCACTGAAGAGATTTTTCTCAACTGAAAAAAACGGAGAAAAACCTTAAGCTGGTACTTTGAGAAATATTTTTATGTCTTAATTTCTAGGAAGGCAAAACATTTTTGTTCAGCAATTTGGAGCTGGGTTCCAGGTTTCCAGGCAGACATTTTGTGGATTGTTTGGTTACAATTATATGAAAATCACTATTTAGTAGAGAAGAGTGTGGTCATAATTCATATTTTTCTCTTTAAAAATACTGAGTTCTTCTTAAGGACAGCATTAGGATTGTATATGCAGTGGGCTTTAAGTCAAATGATAGTTTATCATAAATTAATATTGCAGTGATAACCAATCTGGGGATTTTGCTGCTAGTATGTTTTAAATTAAATACCTATTCCTCATGAGAAGGAGTAATTTTGAGCAGTTAACAGAAAATTACAGGTTCTCTTCCTCTGTGTGTGGGTCAGGTGGAGATCAGTCGAAGACTCACCTTAGAAAAGCTGCCCCCTGTTCTCGTTTTACACCTCAAGCGCTTCGTGTATGAGAAGACTGGTGGATGTCAGAAGCTGATCAAGAATATTGAGTACACTGTTGATCTGGAAATCAGTAAAGGTAAAAGATTTACCAACAGAATCTCCTCCTCTTCATGGCAGAGATAACTTTGTATTTCCTAGGGGTGTCTGAGTTTCAGTTTTCTTTTATTCACACAAGATATTGTCCTCATCATTGTCTGAAAAATTTTCATTTGGGTGAATGTTTTTCTGAGTTTTTCATGATGAAAGATTTTAAAACCTTTGGCACTTCCTAGACAATAGGTTGACCAAATGAGAGTTCCCTGTGGATTTATGGAGTAAGGTTAAAGGCTGCTGAGGGTAAATATGGGAAGTGATTCTCTTGGATCTGTGTCCCTGTGCAAGGCTGTTGCCAATATTGGATATTTTTATCACAAATTTAATTCACAGAAGTGCCAAATAATTAATTAGTGGCTGATGGAAGGAAATTGGTGTGTTATAGAAAATGCAGCCTGAAGGTAGACAATCAATAGTTCAGAGGATAAATAATAAACAAGGATCCTTTATTTAACAAATATACTAGGAGATACTGGCTCTAAATAGTCGGAGATTAGCATCTGAAGCTTGCCAAAATAATTCCTTTTGTTTTGTGCTGACAAATGGACTGTCAGCTAGCTAGTAGCTCAAATAAGAATAAATAAATTAAATTAATGTGTACTGATATTTCAGCTGAGATATGGACCTTGACAGGCAGTGCCCTTTTGTTTTACTTAGTACTTTATTTTAAAATTTTCCTTCAAGATCGTTAGCAATCTGAAATTGATTTTGTCACTGTCTGACAGCAGGAATGAAAGGGGAAAAATTGAATAGTCTGATCTTTTACTCTGTTTTTTTACTCTATTTTTTGGTAGTTTTTTAAACCTTTGTGATAGTGTTGACGTCTCTGAGAAATAATTCATTCTCTTGATAATGAATTTCTAATTTGCAACTGTTTTTCCTCTTCCAGAGCTACTATCTCCTGGTGTGAAAAGTAAAATTTCAAAAGGCCAAAGAACCTACCGGCTCTTTGCAGGTATTTTATCTGTGTGGTGTCTGTATTGCAGATGCAGATTCTGCATGTGGAATTGTACAAACACTGGGTTTTATTAAGGGTTTTTTTAATTAATCTGAAACAGCTTGTGGGTGTCAAATTCTTAGTGGGATTTGTCAGGAGATTTGGTGTGCTGGAGAAACATCAATTTGGACAAGGGCTGGGAGTTCCAGGACACAGGGAATGACTTTGCAGTGACAGAGGTCAGGCAGGGTAGATGGGAAATTGAGAAGGAATACTTCCCTGTGAGAGTGGGGAGCCACCTGCCATAAGGACTGGGTGGGACACAGGGACCTAAAGCAACTCCTTGGTTTTACAGCCAAATCCCAAGGCTCTGTCCTAGTTTCCTTTCCTTTTTCCAGATATTTTTGGGCCATAACAAAGCTGAGATATTCATCCCACCCAGTCCTCTGGATGTCATCCCATTGGGATTGGCATGGCCATTGACCACAGGCAGCTGGAAAATCCCATTTTCCACTGGCAAACCAGTCCCAGTCACCATCAGAAATACCACTGGGGGGATATTTTGGATGATTTGTCTCCTAGGACACATGGATACTTTCTTCCCTGTGAGGGTGGGGAGGCTGAGGCACCCCAGGACAGTGGCAGGTGTCCCTTGGCAGGGGTTGGGACGGGATGAGCTTTAAGATCCCTTCCAATCCCAAACCATTCCACGATTCTATGGCTGCCCCACCTATGGACTCCTCAGTGCTCCCTTGGCCCAAAGCAGCAGTGGCTGCCCCATCCCTGGGAGTGTCCAAGGCTGGGTTGGACAGGGCTTGGAGCAGCCTGGGATGGTGGAAGATGATGGAAGGGGACGAGGTCCCACTCCATGATGTGCACACTGAGGTTCTTCCTGGTCCATCTGCACTGCGGGGGGAGCTCTGGGAGCCATTTTTCCATTATTTCCTTGATGCCTTATCAATCAGGCTAATCTGAAATAGAGGCCAGACAAAGTTAAGAGAATGAGAATACACAACTTTAATCCAGGCCTAACAGGCCTATTGGTACATTAGGGCAGACAAAGCCTCCTCCTGAGGCTACACCCAAAATGGACACCGAGTCACGAGATCTTCACTTTTTATAAGTTCTGCCTTATTAACATACTGGGCTTAATTCTCCAATGATCTTTACACGTGATGATGTCAACACCCCAAACTTGCAGTTGTTTCCATATTTTGGGGCTCTGAGGTGTCCTTGGATTCAGGCTCAGAGAGGGATTGTTTTGTCTAAAGATAGGAGAACTGTAGTTTTAGTGCTGTACTGGAGAAATACAAGAATACAGACGCATGAAAATACAGAAACGAAAAATCCTAAGACTCATGACTGCGTGTCCATCCTGTTGTGTCCCCACAGTTGTGTATCACCACGGCAACAGTGCCACGGGCGGTCACTACACCACAGACGTGTTCCAGATCGGCCTGAACGGGTGGCTGCGCATCGATGACCAGGCTGTCAGGGTCATCCACCACTCGCAGGTGGTGAAGGCAGCCCTGGAGCGCACAGCCTACCTCCTGTACTACCGTCAGGTGGATCTGCTGTGACCCCGCTGTCCTGCTCTCTAGAACGCCAACTATCACTAACTTTATCTCCTCTCCATGCTCTTCTTTTTTTCCTTTTTTCCCCCCCATTTTTTGTTTTTTTTTTTTCTTTTTTTCTTCTTTATTTTTTTTTGTCCCTTGCAACTATGAGTGATAAAGGAAGCTGCCATTTGTGCACAACATAGCTTGTGTTGACTTTTTTTGACTTTGCCAGAATGAAGTCGCTCGGTTGGAAGCCTCGTGAATCAAAAATACGAAAAAAAAAAAAAATCCAACCCCGAAATTAAAAGCATCCGAGTTAATGCTGAATCCTAAGATAATAAAAAGGGGGATTTGCATTGAATTCCCACTTTCTAATTGCGTAGTAGAAGAAAAACCCTGCACCAGCAACAGAACTTGTAGATTTCTGTGAAAATGTTTTATCTTTACTTCAGTAAAAAAAGAAAAAAAAATACTTAAAAAAAAATAAAAAGCTCTCTCTGCTTCCCCAATAGTTTTTTGATAAGTGGTAAAATATGAGCCGATGTGTATGAGATGGAAATGGTCCTTTGTGCTTCAAAACATGTACAAACTGCAGAGTTGCTGGTTCCTGATAGGAAGACACATTTTAATAATTGTGCGATGAGAAACTGCTTAAGTACACATTGCAGATCAAATATTTGGAGTTAAGATGTTAGTCTATATAGATGGGTGATTGTAACTTTATTGCTATTAAGAAATTTCAAACTGCATTTATGCTTCTGTGTACATGAAATTAAGAAAATGGGCAAAATAATTAAGATTGATATTTCTTTAAGTCTGCTTTGTTTAATTTTGCTGTCTGCTCTCCTATAATGTTGAGTTCCTAATTGTACACAGTTTAGTGATACCTAGAAGTATAAAGTTGTCGCCCATCAATAAAAGTCACAAAGTTGGTTTAAGGTGTGTGTGTGGGTTTTGTTTTTCCTCAGGTGTGGATCCTGCCCTTGAAAACTTCAAAGGTATTGGTGCAGCATTTTTCCAAGGTGTAGGAAGCCTTCCCTGAATGAAGTAGAGATTGTTTATCGTTTCTTTTACAACTTCTTGAAACATCAGAAATGGTCCTGTTTTGCATTCAGGTGGAACTGCACTTGCAGGGGAGAGGGAAAGGGATGTGACAGTCCCAGGGCTGAGCACTGCACAGCCAGGAGAGGGAATGGGATTCCTTCTGTATCCTGAAAGCCCCATGCTGTTGTTTCTAAAATAGGTGATGTTTTGTCTCTTCTTCAGACAGTTGACATTGCCATGGAGGACTTGCGGTAAAAATACTTCCTTCATCAGCTTCCCATTGCTTTCTCTAAAAAAAACCTACATATTATTTAATTTGTTTGATTATAGTGGTTATTTCATCTTGGGATGATGGAAGCCCCCTGGCTTGTCCTGATTCTCCTGCCCTCTTGTTCTGTCCCACACCATCCCAACTCCCAAGGAGTGGGAAGGAGCATCTCAGCCCCGTGGCTCTTTGGGGTGGTCCTGGTGTTCTGTGAAGGTTTGATGATAATTTGTCAATGTTTTGGATTTCCAAATATGTTGTTCTGTTTTTGCTGATCGTGCTGCATCAGTGTTTTCTGATTTACTGACAGTGTCTTAGACACTGCTCGTGATTTTGGTGACATTCCGCCAACTCCAAAACAATTTTCTGTCCAAAACTCACTTGGATTTTGGCTGGGAAATCAGGCAGGGATTTTTGCAGGGAAAACCTCAGCTCCTGGAGCTGGTTCTGCTGAAGGATCGGTGCTCCCAGGGCTTCCCAAACACGGAATTGTCCCAAAGCCCCACTGGTGAGAGCTCAAAAAACGAAAGAAACCAGATTTTGAACTTAAGTGTTCTGTGCTGGGTATTATTCACATCCTGTTTCTGGAACCTGGTTGAAGTGGTTTTCTGTATAGCAGAATTCCTGGTTTTAATTACTCCTGTGCCTGTGTTGGGTATTTATTTACCTTTATCTCCGGTGCATTGTGAAAAAGTGCATTTCTGATAGCACAGGTTCGTCTCAATAGTCCAGAGAAAACTGCAGGTAATCAGTAATTAATATATTACTTGATAGCAGTTTCAAGGTTTATTATTTTAGAGAAAAGACAATGAGTCATTGCCAGTTTAAAAATCAAATGCTGAAATTCTCTCAGTATGACTTGGAAGTGTCTCAGTATCACTTGGACGTGAATTTTTGAATTTTTCACTGAGGATATTACAAATGTATTTGTCACTGAAGTCCGTCTTCTGCAGCCTATTAAAAGGGAAATAAAAGTATGTGGCAACAGTGATGTGGACACACAGCCACAATTTTTATTTTCTGTATTAAACTCCCATTGTTGCAAAACAAAGGGTTTGGAGCCTTCTGATCGTTTGCTTTGTGTGTGATTGTGTAAAAGAAAAACCCCAACACCCATGACAATACACCGTAAATCCGGTGGTTGTTTCCTGTAGTTTAAACCAGGTGTTGAGAATTTCTATTTTAAATGCTCATTAAGACGTGAAGTTTTAAAATTGCAAAGTGGATGTTTATGTCCCAAGAGCTGTTGGGAAAACCTTGTGCTATGACACAGATGTGCAGGGGAAGGATCGGATAGGAGGAGGAGGAGGAGGATTATTCAAGCCATGAGGTGTTTGGGGATGGGGGAAGGTGGTGCATGTTTTGGGTAGGAAACTGCTGTTTTCCACATTATCCTCTGGAGATGATGTCACTGCTGGGCAGGGCTGCAGCAGAGGGCACTGCTGGGCTGTGCCAGGTCGTGGTGGTCCAGCTCCAAGGATGCTGCCAGAATTGGTGCTGGGCTGTCAGCAGAGGGTTTATCTTTGTAAATGTGCTCTAGATCTGCTGCTTTTTGTAGGAATGAAGAGTGGGCTCTGGATGTGCAGGGGATGTTCCCAAGATGTTGGAGATCAGTCCAACTGGGGGTTAATTCAGGCTGGTTTAATGACCCAAAGGATTTTTTTGAAATTTGTGTTGGCAAATAACCTTATGTGCTGGCTGCAGAGCTTGTGATTGCAGTTCATCTTCCTGTTTGGGGTGAAATCTCCAAAGATGGGTGCTGGGTTAAGACACCTGAACCGTTTCAGTCTGCAGATGTGACCAGAGAATGTCAGGAGCTATGGGAACAAGGTGAGGGGTTTTCATGCAATCCCAGAATTATTTGGGTTGGAAAGGACCTTCAAACTCATTCCATTTGGCAGGGACACTTTCCACTATTCCAGGGTGTTCCAAGCCCTGTCCAACCTGGCCTGGAATCTTCCAGGGACAGGGCAGCCACAGCTTCTCTGGGCAACCAGTGCCTCACCACCTTCATAGAGAGGAATTTTGTAATTTTTAGTTCACATTTCACTTCTACTCAGTGCAGTCAGCGCTGCCTCATTGTCTGAAATTGCTGCAGCTTGTGTCCTTATTGTCTTACTTCAGTTTTTTCGTGGTCTCTGATGACACAGCACAGGTTTATGGGGAGTTGTTTTCTTGCTCACCATCAGTTGATGAAGCATTTGGGGCAATGTTCTTTAGTAGAAGGTGGAGAAACTGCAGATGATCCCATATGGTCAGTCCAGGGTGCCCCAGAACAGGAGAGCAGCGAGAAAGAACAGACAGGGACTCACAGTGCCAAATATTGGGAGTAAATCTGTAAATGGCTGGCTTTCACTCCTGTGATTGAATAGCAAATAAAGAAGTATTAATTCCAGCAGGGATCAAGACTTGCTGTCTGCCTGGTCAATTAGGAGGGCATAGGGAATCTGGGTCTCTTCCCATGTGCTGGCTATTACATTAAAAGCCTCTCTCCTAATATATACTTATATATGGAGCCTGCTTTATGTGGCTTTGACCACAGATGAAATGGAGACATTATAATCAAGGCAGTAATAACGAGGAATGATTAAAAGTAATTTCTGATTGTTTTGGCTTTGGTGGAACATATGACCCCAAAGTGCTGACTCGAGACAAAATGAGGTGGGTAAAAAATTCTCCTTCCAGGCCCTGCTCATCCCTGAGCACAACCAGGCCCTATGTATGTCTTGTACAGTGAAATCATCCTGGTGTATATTAAAAAAATTAATTGAAAAAAATCAAATCTTTGTAAAGCGGCCAGGTTGATGGGGCAATCAGACAGCCCAAACCATCCTACAGGGATTAATTCCCCATAGGAATAGTTGTGGAAATTACAAAATACCTAATGCCTCCGAGGTCTGGAAATTATTTGTGCGTCGGTATGTGAGATTTAAAATGAGTTAATTCAGCTTTATGGTAATTGGAGTGAGCAGCACCTTCTGAGTCAGGGTTGGGGAGCTGTGTGGTTTCAGGGGCATGAGGGTTCACCGTGTTGCCCTCATTATTTGGGAAATTAGGATTTTGGGGTGTTGCAGCATCTTTCAGCAAATACAGCAAACTCACTGACCCAGAGGGGATCACAGGAGCAAGGGAAAAAATTTTTAAAAAAGAGGACACAGTGATTTTACAGTAAAGCAGTGCAGAATCTTCTGTCAGCCCAGCTTTGGGTGGTCTTAGAGTTGCCTGTGCTGGTGTCAAAGTCGGAGGTTTTTTTGGGAGCAAACTGCCCAAATTACACTGAATTGCTCCTGGCAGGGCGGCGGTGCCAGGTCCAACTGCTGGACCAGGTGTTGTTGGTTCCCATCCACAGTTTGTTTGGAGGTAAACAGAAACTCTGTAAATACAGCTGGGAGAGTGTGGGCAGGGGGAAGAGCAGCCAGGGGGGCTGTGCCAGGCTGGCATCGGGCTGGCTGCCCATCTCAGTTTGAAATGGGCTGCAAGATACAGCCCCAGTGATGACAATCATGAAAAATTCCCAGGAAAATGGTGTAAGACATGAAATCAGCAGTGATGCCTTGGTGCTGACCTCAGAGGGTTGTTTTTTTGGTGT
>CM019224.1:17675826-17686910 GCA_009741485.1 Malurus cyaneus samueli
CTCAGAGCAGTTGTGCTGTCCCAGCTGCCAATATTTGCTCCTTTTTCTGTCGAACGAGTTTGATAAATGTCCTGCTTTCCGAGCACCGCTGGTTTTTAACGAACCTCTGGGAATATCTTGTAAACTCCCTCCTGGTAAACAGTAAATAAAAGCAGTTGCTGTTTTGCCTGAAGAAATAAATATTGACTGGTTAGAAGAATGGAAGAGCTTTTTTTTTCACCCCCAGAACTTTGGAAAGAGGATTAACCAGCAGATTTGGAAAAAAAGCAGAGCTGCTTTGCTTGGATGTGCCAACTCCCAGGAGGAGCTGGGTGTGGCTGGTGCCCCTGGTCGGGGGAACATCCCGGGGGATGTGCTGCGGGATGGGAATCCCACGAAAATCCCGGCTTTGCTGAGCCTGGAGCGTCTCTCTCCAGCATCCTGCTCCAGAGGGGCTGTGACTCGCTCACGTCCTTACTCACGATAGCGGTTTGGGGTTTGCCCTGTTTGTTTACCTCAAGGAAAAAAAGGAAGGAACCTTTAGCTTGTCTTTTTGCTCAATCGTTTCCTTTCACGGGGAGCAAAACCGCGGAGCCGGATGCCAAAGCTGGAGCTGTGAGAGGTGAGTCCTGTCTGCGTGCTTCACCAACTTTTTGTATTCCCCATTCCCTGCAGCACCGGAGCAGCGACTGAGTGCGGGGAATGTCAGCGCTGCGAGAGATTTGCCAGCAAACTGCAGAGTGGGATTAATCTGTTTCCCAGCAAAAACCCAGCTCTGAAAAAAAGGGGATGCCATGGGGTTTACCGGGGGAGCTGGAGCTGGGAAATCCCATAGCCCTCGCTTGGGATTTCCCTGTGAGAGCGGGAATGGCTGAACTGGCAGCCAAACTGTCTCCCTTACTGGGAAAATTCCTTTCTTGGATTCTCCCTCCCCTGTCCGGGACGTCGCGGTCCCCGCTGTGCAGGGAGGATTCCCGTGTCCCTGGAATCCCGAGCCGAGTGCTGGGGAGGGCACAGCGAGCACTTTTATAGGATCAGAGACTGCTCCTCCTTCCTCCTCCTCCTCCTCCTCCTCCTCCCTGCCGCTGTTACCGCCTTTGGGAGGATGGTCCCGCTCCTCTGAGCCCCAATGAGTGTCCTGAACACCCCAACCAACACCCCTCTCCCTCCTCGTGGCTCTTTTCCGCTCCTTTCCTCCGCCTCTCCTCGTTATTTCTCCACGCCCGTTGTCACCGGGGATGATCCAGGGCTCTCCTCTTTGCCTGGAGAGCATAAATACCACTGGGGAGCTCTGTGAGACTGCAGTTGGTCCGAGTTGCTGAGCCGAGACCTTGCACATCTCGCACCTCCCGAGGCTTATTCCATCCTTCCCTCCTCCTCCTCCTCTCTTCGATATTTCAGATACATTAATTTATTTCCCACAAGCAGGCTTGGAGGAGCTGCAATCACCTGGAGACTTGGAAGCACTCAGCAAGGTAAGAGTAAAGTTTGGTCCTGGCTTCAGAAATGTGGTTTTGGGGGCGGTGTGAGTGCAAGAAATAATTTTTATTAAGAAGGCACAGTTTTAGTGACTTCTCCAAAAAGTTGCCTGGGTGGTATAAAATAACCCAATGCTGGCTGAGCTTCTGCTCTGCCGAAATTAATACAAGATTAACCAGCATTAATCTTGAATGAATGGGAGGAGTTTGCCACTCCAGGAGTGGATTTCTGTGGAAACAGAAAATATCCAGGGGATGCTGTTGCAGCCTCTAGAAGTTGATACTTGCAGGCACATTTGTGTGCTCCAGGCTGCCTGTGCTTGTCCAGCTCTGCTCTCAGCTCCTGCAGGAAAGGAATCCCGGTGTCGCCGCCTGTGGTGTCTGTCAGCAGTGGGTTTTCCTTGTGGTTTTCAGTAGAAACTCACCCACTTGGGTTCTGGGGGAGGGGATTGAAATGGAAGACCCAGATGTTTTGGCCCCTGGCCTTGAGGATGCTGGATCTGTGGTGTGCTCAGTGCACTGCTGTTGTGTGTCAAGGAACATCTCATCCTGCTTTTCTTTGGAAGCAAACGCAATTCTGCAAATCCTACAGTGTGTGCATCCCAGAGAAACATGAGCTGGAGCTCAGTGCATCACGGGGGGGCTCCATCCCCGCATTTCTTTGCACAGGTTAAAGTTGATCCCAGGCTAACCCAGGCTAAAAGCTGATCCCAGGCTAACTCATCCCAGATCCCAGGCTAACTCAGGTTACAAGCTGATCCCAGGCTCAGTTTAGCAGCTGATCCCAGGCTCAGTTTAGCAGCTGATCCCAGGCTAACTCCCCTCTGCTTTGCTGTTTAGATGCTTTCCTGCTATCCTGAGCTAACTTTGCACTTTCTTTCCTCATCATTTGGTACCATGTGCGGCTTTCCAAGCTCTGCGATGTTTTAGCTGCAAATGTCACCCATAACCCAGGCACCCACTTGTGTGCTTTAGCAGGGAGGCAGTCAGAGCTCTATATCCATGAGGAATAAGGTGACATGAGGACACCAATCCAGGATCAGCCTGCATGTGGCTTGAGCAGAGCCTGTGCCAGGCTTCAGATGTGACCAGCTCTCCTGCTTTCCGTGCGAGGCAGACACCATCCATTAGCTGGGGAAATAGCTTTCTAAAAATAATCTTTCCCAAAGTCCAGTGCTGCTCTTTAACTCCCTTAGACCCCAGAAGAAGGCCTCCCATTTCTCCCCACTCCGGACAGGCTTTACAGCATATTCAGGAGTCGGTTTCTGCTGACTCAGTCATTTCTGATGGCTCCCAGATGTTCACCTGGCACCAGTGTCAAGGGCCAGATGTGCTTAAAGAGAGGTTGTGCTCCTCTTGAACCCTTGAAATCAGCGGCAGAGGCTTCCTCAGCTGACTGTCAGCTGAGAATTTTCTGTGAATAATCCCAAAGACAACGTGATCTCAGCCTCCCTGGACGAGGAGCTGCTGCTGCAGCCCTGCAGGACTCTGGGGCTGTTGGAGCTGGAGCTCATGTCCAAGTGTTCCTCTGCACCTGGACATGAGAGGCAGATGGATGGACATCTGAAATCCACGAGTTTTTTTCTGAAACGTGAGCATCTTTCAGCTGCTTTCAATTCATCTGGCATGGGAATCTCTGCTCCCTGTGCCTCTCTGATCCTTTTATCCTTCCTTGGGATGCTCAGCGCTCCTCACCCCGAGGAAGGGACTCGCTGAAATGGAAGATAAACCGGAATGACCTAATTTCAGAGGGGTGCTGCTGTCCTTTTCTGGCGTACGGGACCCCAGGAAGCACATCCCGAGGAATAATGCTCCATCTGTTGGGAGTTTTTGGCCGCGCCGCCGAGCCAGACGCGTTGGCTTCTCTTCTCCGTGAGCCGGGCAGCTCCTCCGGCTCTCCCGCGCTGCAGCTGATCTTTTCAATCTGCCCTTTCTGCAAGCTCAGTGTTTGCCTTAGATGGGTGGCGGGTTTGGGCTCGAGTTTAGCCCAGGGCAGGCGGCCAAACGAGGGGTGCAACGGCCCGCTGCTCCTGCGGGGAGAGCTGCCGGGGCTAAATGGCCGCATTGTCAATAGCCCTGGCAGCGCGGCTATTTTTAAACTCACGGGGAAGTGCCTCAAAGTAGGAATTGTTCCCTGGATTTGGGTCAGACGGGTCTACAAAAAGCGGCTGCTCCTTTTGCCTCCGCTCGGCAGCCGGGTTGGAAAATCGCGCTCCAGCCCCGGAGGGAAGCGAGAGCCGCAAACAGGGAGGATGAGGTTAAAGGAATGTCTGTCCCCGTGTGTCTGTCCTGTCCTCCAGGTGTCCCTGGAGCTGGGGACAAGGCGAGTGTGTTCGGAGCAGGAAATGATGAGGAACTGTTGCCCAAACGGAGCCAGTGACACCCGGGATTGTTGTACGGGCAGAGGCTCCATGCGCTGCCTGGAGAGAGGCTCAGGACAGCTGGTTTTCATCTGCCTCGATGTTCAGGCCAAGAAAGAAGCCTCAGACAGGGACTCTGTGTCTTTTGTGCAGTCAGCCGACAAGCTTTCGTGGGTTCTTGGTGTTCTCTTGAGTTTTTTCGAAATCTCTGCCTGTGCAAAGCACATCGTGCTCTCTGCAGGGTGTGGGGAACGGGGGTTTGGGGCTCTGTGCTCAAATGTAGCTTTTCCAGCGGGGAATTAGATGGCTCTTCCCTGCTTTGGTTGGCTTCCAGCTCATCTGGTCTCAGCGTGTCCAAATCCCGTGTCATTGGATGAAACTTCTCAAATAATTCCTCCTAATCTGGGATCTGTTTCCTGCAAAAGAATGCTTTCAGCGAGGCTTTCAACAGTGCTGTCAAAACCAGATCCTCACCTCGTGTTGGAGATGGGGATGGGGAAGCTTTCTTCCAAAAATTAACCCTGAGGAGGGAGATGCTGTGCTTGCACTGTCTGTTCAGATGCTCCCTGCCCCGCTGATGGGTAGCGTGTGCTGCACAGCCCTGCAGCGGCACATCCTGCCTCCTGTGAGCAGCTCCCGAGCCAAATAAAACCGGCCAGGACACACGAGGGATGGAGAAAATTGGAGCACAGGGGGTGTAAACGCTCGGGAATGACCGGCGGAGCAAGAGCACCACGGAGCAGGGGACAGCGATTAAACAGCGATTTTTGCCGCTGTTCAGCGACCAAAGCGAGCCCCTCTGTCGGTGCTGACGGCACCCGAGTGCCCGGGAACACCTAATCTGGCCGGGGGAGGGCGGCTGCAGCCGCTGCTCCGTAATTCACATCCCTGGCAGCGCTCCCGCCCGCCGGGGAGCGTCAGCGAGAGCCCCGCGGTGCGTCACCGGGGCATTTCCCATCGACACAGAAATGTCAGGGAGCCCGGCAGCTGCTCTGCTCTGCTCTGCTCTGCCGCAGCCTCCGGAACAGCCCTGCTGCCGCCTGAGCCCCGTGCCCGGCTCGCTGCCGGTTTTTCTTTCCATTCGGTTCACAATCGCTGTGGGTGTAAGAGCTGCTCTCTCTGCGGGGATGACTCCAGATCCCGGTGGAGGGATGGAGCTGGGGTTACTCGGAGATGCTGGACAGGGATGCTGCAGGTGCAGAAGGCATCCTCCTGCATTCCCAGCTCAGCATCAGTGGAATTCTCAGGTGTGATAAACCGAGCCCTCATCACTTGTGGGGTTATTCTGATCTTCCTGTTGTTATTGGGGTGGGCAATAATTGTAGGCATCACTCTTTTCCAGGGCGGTGTGACCTCATTGCTGGGGGTTAGATGCATTGAGAGCTCCTCTGGCACTGCCCTGACTGCCTGTTTCTCCCCAAATTCCAGACCTGCCTTGAGCCACGGGAATCCCTGCAAGGAACCCCAGCCCCATCTCCATCTCTGCTGCTGCTGCTGCTGGCTGTGGAGGAGGCAGCATGAGCCCTGCCCTGCCGTGGATCGCTGCTCTGGGATGTGTGCTGCTGCTCACACAGACAGCTGAGTGCTTCATCCTGCCCAACTCGAGTCACCTGGAGAGCATCCTGAGCAAATACCAGCATGGGGAGGCTCACTCCAGATCCAAGAGAGCCATTCTGTTCTCAGACAGGCAGGAGATACTGATGCTCCACAATAAACTCAGAGGGCAGGTGTATCCAGTGGCCTCTAATATGGAACACATGGTGAGTCGAGAGCCTGAGAAATCACTTTATTACTACTTTTTATATTTTTGTTTTTGTCCTAACTGTGTTTTAATTTTCCTTGCGGTGCGAGAGGTGTAGCGAATTTCCTCTGAAGTCAGTTTTTCTCGAGAGGTTTCCTGAAGCATTTCATTCCAGAGCAAAGGATGCTTTAGAGCAGCAACCTGTTTTGTTTGGAAAGGGCTGCTGATGGGTCACCATCCTCTTCAGGCTTCAGGACTGGTTCCATTATTCCTAAAGGCGCGTCTGGCCCAGCCCTGGATGCATTTCTCTCCACTGATGGCAGCTCCCCAGCCTGCCTCAGCAGGTTCTTCCATTACCTCCCTGCCATAAAAGCAGCACATTTTCCTCAGAATTTAACCCCTGCTCTCCCTGTGAAAGATTTCAGGCTGTGGTTTGGGGTTTGGGGACACCACTCTCTGCACCATGCTACTGGGAATCTGCACAGGAAAAGAAGAGCCTGAGGAATGCAGCTCCATCTGCAAAGAATTTCAGTCACTGGGAAGAGCTGGAAAGGCTTTGGGTGGATGGGTCAATGCTGGTAGGTTTTGTAGTTCAGGAAACCAAAAGAAAACTTTGGTCAATGTATTCTCCCACTTCAGAGGGAGAACTTAAAAGTTGGAGGAACATGAAATACGCCTTTGCCACCAACAATTCACATGAATAGTTTTTCTTCACCTGATGCCAGAGACCCTGCTCTGAGCTATTTTTTGCCGTGCCATCAAAACATTACGGGGCCACAAAATGATGTAGGCAAATAATTACTTTTTGTGTGCCTTTTCCCAGTGTGAAAATACAGTTCTGACCAGAGCTGGTCTGACTTCAGCCATGCTGATGGTCTGACATCAGCTCCTGCTGACGGCTCAAATGATGGATGATTTGTTAAGCCCGTGTTTAAAAGGGGTAAAAGAAAAGCACGCTGAAATGTAACTTAAAATTGTTTGCCAGCTGTGCTGAAGTGAGGGCTGCAAATGGAAAATCCTGCCTTTTGTGACTGCAGGGAGGAGGGGAAGAGAAGGGGAGGGTGGGGGATGTGAGGAAGGACAGCTGTCCCTCGGCTGGGCCACAACCAGCACTGACACCGCTGGTTTTTGGTCCTGTTTTTGCCAGAAATCCCGTGCCTTTCTAAGAACCAGGGGTTGAATCCCTCTCTCAACATCCCTCCTGTCATCCTGCAGGGCAGCACTGCCAGATGAGGCAGCTGGGTTGATGTCCAGAGGGCAAACACAAAGGCTGAGCGGGGCTGATATGTTTGGGTTGGCCATGGTGCCCCAGCCCCGGTGTTTGCCTTTGCTCAGGGAGCTTTTCTGGTGGTTCCTGTGGGCAGCTGAGGGCAAATGAAAAGATCTTATGTGCTCTGAGCTGAGTGTGACATGGGGCTGCTGGAAGGGCCATAATCAGCCTTTCATGTGCTCCTGTTTACCCAGCATGGTTTGGAAATGCCGTGTATGTGCTGAACGGCAATTTCTCTTTAATCCTTTGTCCTGCAGAGGACATTTCTCATTTGGACTCGTTTCAGAGGATGGGCTGTCTTTAGAACCACAGATAAACTTTTTCCTTTTGGTGCCAGAGCTGAGTGTCACTGGAGACGTGCTGGGATAATTTGGGGATGAGTTGGTAGAACTTGTTCTTCCCATCAACCTCCAAATACTCCCCTGTGAAAAGTCCTCTCTCCCAGCTCCATATCTGACGTATTTAAGTGGTCTAAAATGGAAATGGGAGCTAATGTATTCCAGGAAAGGGACATATTTCACTGCTACTGGATGAACTTCAGTTGTTGGACACCGTTAATAGGAAAGCAAGGACACAGTGAGTCCTGTGAGTTATCTGGAGATCAAAAGAATTATTATGTACATGTGGGAGAAAGGTAAAGTGGACTGAAAAAATGAAGAAAGAAACGGTTTTGCTGCTGGGTTTGTGTGATTAATTGAAAGCTGGCACGGATATTCAGCATTAATGGAAGATGAGTGAGCAGTGCACAACTTCTGACAAAACTGGGCCAGTTCAAAATTATTTTAACCCCTCCGCCAGCTCCGTGAGTGACACTGTGCATTTGGACTGTTTAACAGAGGTGGATGGGTGCCAGGGCCAAAACAAACTCCTTGTTAATAGTCCCAGAGAAAAAAGGACATAACGGACCCAGAGGAAAAAGGACATAATGGATCCTAAGGCACGGTGACCTTTTGGGATGGCTTAGTCAGACGCTTTCAGCAGTGATGAAAGGCAGAAATCTTTCCTCTTGCGGCAGCCTCGGAGACAGCTGGATAAAAGAGCAAAATTGTTCTCGGTGCAGATGGCTGGAAGGAAAATAGTTGGTTTTCATGTGTAAGGTATGCATCCTTCCTGCCGACTGCAGGGTGGTGGCTTTGCCCTGTCAGGATGGGATTTTGTTTCCGAGGGAGTGAGAAAGCATGGCCAAACCTCTGCCAGGGCATGGCAGTGCTGGTTTGATGTCGCTTTTAAAAGGAATCTGGGGAGGAAAAGGAGTGAGGAACCCGATCCCTGCAGCTCAGGGGTCTGGCTTTGGGTTTGCAGACTCCTCAGGATAAGCAGGCTCCTTGTGGGATCGTTGTAACACCTGGACCCACAATTTGTGGTGGTGTGTGTGTGTGCGCCATGCAGATATTTTACACACCCGCTGTACACTCTGCTTTGAGAGGCCACTATAAATCTGCAGGAGTGAAAAAAAAAGGAGAATCCATGTGCTAAACCGTTTGGAATCGCACACACCCAAAGGATTCTCAGCTTCTGGAGAAAACTGAGCACAGCCTCCTTGCCCTTCTGGCTTCAGTCGTCATCCTAGACACTGCTTTGAATATTGGCATGAAGAATTCTTGCAAGTATAGCTGGGAAAGTCTGAAATCTCTTCCATTTTTTTTTTTTTTTCCTTTCCCCCACTATGTTTATTGCTCTGAAATAATTCCAGCTCTCCTGACCGCATTCTCGTCTGAGAAGCAAGAGGCAAATAACTGCTCTAATTGCGATGGGACGGCTTTGTAATGTGATGCCTGCAGAAATGAGCTCCTCTCCCCATGCAGCAAAAAGCCGTGCCGAGGTGCAGCTCCTTCCCAATTACCTGTTGAGTGTCTTTTGTCCGAGTTCATTTATTTCAGCCCGCAGGCATCAAAGGGAGATATTAACGCGTAGGCTGGCGTTAATTCCCATTTAATGGCCTGCTGCTCGGGACGTGTCTGCGTTAAATTAGGAGATTTGGAGCATCTCCGCCTCCGAGGCTGCAGGGAATAAAGCTGGATGGGAAGCCTGAGGAGCTCGGGGCGCAGAAAGTCTTGGGAGAGTTTCTGTGGTTTTTTGGGCAGCGAAAAGCCGGGAGAGTGCCTGGGCAGGGCTGGGAATGTGTGTGGTGGGTCTGACCCACCTCAAGGATGGAGGGCTGAGAAGGAAAATGGGTTTATTCCATTTATTCCGCAGTCAGAGCTGTGTCCACACGGGTTCTGCAGGCTGGCGTCCATTTGCTCGGTCATGGCTCGGTCCGAAGCTGAGCTGGCCAGCTCAGGACAGCTCTGGGATGCTGCTGGAATCCGGATTGATGAAAGTACTTTAGGATAAGCTGTTCTCTGAGCTCAGTGAGATGAGCTCATGTTTGCCTCGCTGAGACAGTGGAAACAGCCCGAGCTCCAGGAGATGCTGCGTTTTCCTCTTCTCTCACCCAGGGATGTGCAGTCCCTCCCCATCCCAGCCCCAGACCGTGCCCAGAACAAACCCTCGATGGTTTTGAAATGCCCTGCAGCCCTCCAGGCTCTGACAGGTCCTTTGAAATGCTTGACATCACAAATTTCTTCTCTTCCGGGGAGGAAAGGGCTTGTGAAGAGCAGCTGGTTGTGATGGTGAGCGTCCAAAGAGCACAGCCTTGTGCTGGCACGTGAATGAACATTATAAGAGCCCTCTTCTCTTTGGTTTTAATCACAGGAATGTGTGGTAATATTTTAATCCCAACGAATTATCCTCTGAGGGCTGTTCTGAATAGAGCAGCTGTCAGTAATTACACAATGAATTCAGGGCACTGGCGGCCGGGCCCAGCAAGTCTGGCCTTTAGAACAAACACACTCCTGGGCAGCAGAGCCAGCAGAGCTGCTTTCCTGTTTGCCTTTGTGTCGTTTTGGAGCTCTCCTTTGGCTGCCAGCCGGGTGATATTGGATGAGGAGTGAGCTCACAGCAGCATCCTGCTCTCAGTGGAGCAGAGAAGGGATTTGTCACTTCTAACGTGGTGCCTGAGTGCAATAAACTCAGCAGTCCTGGGGTTTTGCCACCTCTGGTGTGTTTGACTGGATCCATTGGTGGATTCTCAGTTATTCTGGGTGGCACTGGGAGGCTCAGCTCCTTCATTCAGAGGTTGGATCAAAAATCTGGAGATGGTGGAGCTCTCCACATTCCTTGATGGGGAATATCCCAGCAGTGGATGGCAAATCCTGCTGAGCTCCATCAAAGCACTGACTGTATATCACAACTCTTGCAGGACTCAAAAATACATATCATGTTAAAGATCGTGGGATCTCCAACCTCGGCTTTTAATTTTTGATTTTTTTAAAAAGCAGTAGAAAAACAACTGCCAAGAATATCTCGTGGTTTAGGGTGGATGGCCTTAGGTGTGTTTTTGAGTTCTTCCCGGGTGGGTTTGTGTGTTTTCTACTGACCTTTCCTGAGAAGCACAGCATCAGCTGGGGAAGATCATAAACTCTTTAGTGCCCTGGCCTTTCATGGCAGGGGAAACACTTTGAGAAATGTTATTTTAGTTTGGGGCACATGACAGAAATGCACTGATTTCACCAGGACAGGCTGGACATGACAGGTGATCTGTACATTACCCTTTCTCCTCTGACTGCTGTTGGTTCAACCTCTTGATCTAACAGCTTTGAGATGAAGAACTGACCTGTTTTTTTTCTTCTCTCCCTGCACAATGAAGACCTGGGATGAGGAGCTGGAGCGCTCAGCACACTCTTGGGCTCAGCAGTGCATCTGGGACCACGGCCCCAGCGACCTCATCAGGTCCATAGGGCAGAACCTGGCTGTGCACTGGGGCAGGTGAGAGCTGGGGGTGCAGGATCATTGCCAAGGGCTATTTGGGGATCTTCCTTTTGAGATGGATGGGAAGGTTTGCTTTGCTCACCGGGGAGATGGGAGAAAAGCTGGGGATCATTGATTGTGATGGCTGCAGCCACTGCCACTTCCCAGGAAACCAGCGCTGATTTGGTTACTCCATGGGGTAACACCCCTGTACCCTGCTAAAGGTCACTCCTTCTCCTAAGGAGAGCAGGGACAGAACTCTTAACCCTAAACTCACTCCTAAATCTGCTGTTTCGGGTGGGGTTCTGCCATCCTGCAGAGAAACAGCTGAAAGCTGAAGTTTCTCAGGAGCAATGTCTGGATTCAACTCATAATTTATATCTGGATTCAGTTCAGAGTTTAATAATCTCTTGCTGTATTTTCCATAAATATTTATTCAGCTCCTGATTTCTTTTTGCTGAAAACAC